>JAESUZ010002822.1:0-220691 GCA_017311185.1 Proteles cristata cristata
TTTATATTTCTAAGCCTTTAGTAACTCTAGACCTTGAGCTAGCTGATTTTGGAACACTGACTGAGACACAGGAAAAAAACCCTCAACAGATTTGCATTCTGAAAAGGGATAGTTGGTGCTAGACTTAAGCAATGAACTCAAATGATATTGAAATTGATGTCCTCTGATGGCTTCTTCAAGACATTATGGTTTAGGTACTTAAACTGTGTTGAGTTTATTTTTGTGTGTGGTATAAGAAAGTGGTCTCATTTCATTCCTTTGCATGTAGCTGTACAGTTTTCCCAGCACTATTTGTTAAAAAGACTGTCTTTCTCACATTGCATATTCTTCCTTACTTTGTTGAAATTAATTGACCATATAACTATGGGTTTCTTTCTGGACTTTCTATCCTGTTCCATTGATCTCTGTGTCTATTTTTGGACCAGTGACATACTGTTTTAATCACTACAGCTTTATAGTACAACTTGAAATCTGGAATTGTAATACCTCCAGCTTAGAAAGAGGTATTTAATTCTTCTATGCCAAACACAGAATTCTCAAAGCATTTTCAAAAAAAATAGGGGTCAACTATGTCAGGTATAACAAAAGATTTAGTATAAAAGTATCACTTCTGCCCTAGTCAAGGTGCTGCTGGGCTCTCTCAGAGCTTGTATGCTTCCATACTGTGAATACTATTCAACCTCTAGAGGATGGCAACCATGTGGCCTTAAAAATGGAGAAATAATTCATAGGATACAGGTCAGTCCCATAAGAAACCTTGTATTAAAGGATGCCAAAGAGATGCTGGAAAAAGTGTGGTGAGTGCCACCGTGCGCACGCACGCGCACACACACACGCACACACACACACACACACACACACACAAATATATAAAACAGTGCATAAGGACTTTTCTCCACATTCTCACCAACCACTCTAACAGGTTTTGGGTGATATTTATTTATATATACAGATAGCTAATGGAAAGCCTGTTTGACTGTTTTACAAGTCATCCATAAGCCTTGGGGAGACAAAGCCTCCTTATATGTGGCAGATTTATGAGAATATTTAAACAGAAGTTTTAAAAAGTGGATGAACTCAGAACCACAAGAGGTTAAGTTTCCCAAGACTTATCAGAGGAAAAAATAAAAACCAAGCCCCAGAAAGCTTTAAGAAAAAGTGTCACAGCTCAAAAGAAGTCAGGCTAGGCTCAACTCTTAATAAAGGATTTCCATTTATTTTTAGACAGAAAAGAAAGGAAGGATGGTTGATAGTGTTCTAGTGAAAGAATCTAATGCAAGAAGAGCCACTTTTGAGAACAAGAAGTAAAACAAAAGAGTGGTGAAAGAATGCTAGAGGTTAGTGCAACGAGTGTCTCTAAGTCTCAGGTGTGCAGGGAACCTCAAAAACCATCAAGACTAGAGAGACCATCAGCCAACTTTGGAGAGAGACTGTGTCTGTGCCAATCCTTTGAAAAAATCAGTGAATCTGACCATGTTGCTATGGTTAAATTCACTTTTATGTCTAAAAGGTTAAAAGGTTTGAAAGCTAAAATTAGCCTGAAAACCTGCTAGAAAAACATAAAGGGAGATTAACACTCACATATAGTAAACTTGTTTTCAGAAGCAGGTAGGACTCGGGAAGTACTATATATACTGGTCTCTATGGTAGCTATCACAGCAGAGCCCCAGGGGGTAGGGAAGGGCAGTGAGAGGGGAAGTATACAACAATTTTGAAAACTATCAGAAAATAATGTCTGACCTAGGGCTTTAGTATAGATCTTTACCACAGTAAAGGTGGAGAAAGAGTGACTGTGGACTAGCTCTTCTAATTCTGATTTGGGACCCCAACCTGAGAACAGTACTAACCTTCTCATATGAATGAATTTCAGCCACCTCAAGATTGCTTTTAAGCAAATGGCATCTGTGAATCCCTGGGTCACACGAATCCCTAAAAGACTTATTCCAGCATCAAGAGGAACTCTATTATAACAATGTTGAACAAAGATTAAATTTCCTAAGACTTGTCAGAGAAAACAGAGCAAACATTTAAAAACCCAACTTCAGAAAGCCTTAAAGAAAAGTGTCAGGCTAGGCTCCCTCTTAGTTAAGGACTTCTGTTTATTTTTAGACAGTAAAAAAGGCAAGGATGGTTGACAGTGTTCTAGTGAGAGAACCAAATGTAAGAGGAGCCACTTTTGAGTGCAAGAAGGAAAAAAAAACAGTGGTGAAAGTTTGGTAAAACCAATGTCTCTAAAGGTAAGCAACTTCAGAAGCTGAATTGGTGTCACAAAAGTAAAGTTTTGTGAATGACCCTAAATCTAGGCTCCTGATACTGTTTCTGGCATACTTTATGAATACTATTTGACCTATGGAAATCAAGTTCTTGACTCTGGAAAAGTAATGGTGTTCCAACTAAAAGGTTCTTTTCTCCTTCCATTATGACTGCTTAGAATGGTATAGAACTTTCAAAGGGAATATAAAGTTTCCATATGAGGTGAGTAGAAGAGAGCATATTGGCTGGGCTGGAGCTAACACTTAGAGACGCTGGCATATGGAACAGGCGACACTCCCCACCCACAGAATCATATGTGTGTGTATGTATATGTAAGTTCACACATAAATGAGCCAAGCACACTTAAATGTTACAGAAAGCTCATAGAAAAGTTGAAACACACAAAGACACTTAAATGTTAGAGAAAATTCAAAGATCTCCTAAGTGTCCTGGAATACTTGCATATACTATTTAGGTATCCAACAATTTTCTGATTTACATATGAAGTCCATTTTTAAAAGTTACTGCATTCATTCATTCCATAATTTAACAAAGTCCCTGATTTGAATCATCCTTCACCCTAATACATATATTAAAGTCCTAACCTCCAATACAACTATATTCAGAGAGAGGATTTTTAGGAAGTAATTAATATTGAATGAGGTGAAAAAGGTAGATTCCCAATCTTGATAGCATTGGTGGCATTATAAGAACAGGAGGAGAAAAAAATCTCTCTCTCTCTCTCAGTGTGTGTGTGTGTGTGTGTGTGTGTGTGTGTGTGTGTGTGTGTGTGTGTCTTCCCTTCCCTTCCCTCCCCTC
This sequence comes from Proteles cristata cristata, assembly GCA_017311185.1. NCBI lineage: Eukaryota > Metazoa > Chordata > Mammalia > Carnivora > Hyaenidae > Proteles > Proteles cristata. The sequence goes on from JAESUZ010002822.1 coordinate 3,073, forward strand.
CCCTTCCCTTCTCTTCCCTTCCCCTCCCTTCTCCTCTCTCTTTTCCTCTCTCTCTCTACCCCTCCTCTGATGTGCATGCACTGAGGAAAGGCCATGTGAGCACACAGCAAGAGGCAGCTGTCTGCAAGCCAGGAAAAGAGACCTCACCAAAACCCAACTGTGCTGGCACTCTGATCTTGGACTTCCAGCCTTCAGAAGTGTGTAACAATCAATTTATGTTGTTTAAGCCACCTAGTCTATGGCATTTTGCTTGGCAGCCTAAACAGACTAAAACAATCCCTGTGTTTAACATGCTTACATTCCAGAAATAAAAAGCAAGAAATACTTCAGCAAATCATGAAATCCATGTATAATATGTCATATGGCCATAAATTCTGCAAAGAAAAATGAAGTAGGAAAAAAAGGATGAAAAATAACAAGGAATGGTATTTTTATAAAATATCCACAGATTCCATTTTTAATAGGGTAAAAACTAAGTGGAGAGTGAAAGAAACTAAATGGAAAAAAGCATGAAACAAGTCATGTCAACATCTGCAGAACATTCCAGAAGGAAACCACAAGTGCAAAGGCTCTGAAGGGAAAGTGCAATACAGTTTTAAGGACGGTAAGGAGGTTATTGCGGCTTAGTGTGAGTGACAAAAGGAATGGAAGATCTATTCAGTGAAGCAGCTGGCAAGCCACAGGTAGTACTTTGAACTTAATTTGAATGAGATGGAAAATTTTTGGAGGAGTCACTTGATATAACAAAATTTAAATCACTCGTAGCTGCTGCATGGAACACTGACAGTAGAGAGGCAAGAAAGTAAGCAGAGAGAGCAGTTAGAAAGCTATTATATTGTCCAGGTGAAGAAAGTCGCTGGCTTGAATCAATAGGATGGTATTCAATGGGGGTCCTGAGAAGCACTTGGATTCTGAGAACATTTCAAAAGAAGAATAAAGAGGATTTGCTGAAAGATTAAATATGGGGATATAACTGAGACCCAGAAGTAAATATACTGTCTGGTTAACTGAGATAGGGGAGGAAGTCATGGAATAAAATGAGGTCAGAGTGCTTTCCAGGGAACCATTCAATGTGATTAAGGAGGACATTAGAATGGACCATTTCCTGAAAGAATTTCTGGCATTTGAACTGAATTATTCTTCTTATACAGTGAGAAGCGTTGGTTCAGCACTTAGCTCCATTATCTACTGAAATAGTAGGGAAGAAATGGATATCGGGAAATAAAAAAGCAAAAAGATTGAGATGAGAAAGAACGGACACCCTATGATCCAAGAATTACCTGGCAACATCTCTATATGAATTTCAGACTGGAAAGTCGGCAATACTAATAATGCCAAAAAGTTAGAAGTATTTAAGAGGAGTATATGGGATGCAGGCTGTAGATAATATCAAAATTGGGAGTCAAGATGAGACAGTGAGTGCCATAGACAGAACATGAGAAAGGGAAAATATACTGTCTAACTGTATGTAACAAGATGAGTACTGTAAGAGTGATGGAAAACAGAAGAGTAGAGGTGAGTTAGGGTTGGTGAGATATGACGTAACCTAAGTAGAGGTACTACTGAGATGAAAGTAGTAAAGCGTTGTATCAAATGAAAGAGTGCTCACATCCCTACCCCTATTCTTGAAGACAAATAAGGAAAACTAGTAGATGGTGAGAGCTAAGTAACTGACAATTGAATAATGAGTATCTTAAAATAGACAGCACACTTGAAGGAATTTCACATAAATCCCATATATTGATGGAATTAAAATGTTTTGAGGAACATCTGTGCAGTGACTTCAAGATTTTAAAATATTTGAGAAATGGTCCTAGAAGACATTAATTTGCCCTCTCATCAAACTGGTGGAGAGATCATGGTTTATCATGTACATTTTAATCTCATTTGGAGAGAGGAAGAAGATAGCTATTAAGCAGATGGCTGAATAAACAGGAAGGAAGAGAGGTACTTAGAAGACTGTCAGATCAACATGTTGATAATGATATGTTTGATAAAGATATACATAGATATCTCTATATAAATAATATAAAAGTATAATCTAATAGGTATAAATGCCCATGTTTAAGTATGATAGGTGAACATAAGTGTGTTCATGTGGATACATGTTTTGCTGCTTTCTGAGTTGTGTTATCCAATTTATGAAAACACACTAAAGAAGACCCCAAACTACCAAAATCCCTGGATGGCCCAAGTAATTTTAAGAAAGAAGAATAAAGCTGAAGGCATCACACGTCCTGATTTCAAACTATATTATAATGTTTTAGTAATCAGAACAGTAAGACATTGGTATAAAAACAGACATAGAGATGAATGGAATGCAATAGAACTCAGAAATAAACTCACACATATAAGGTCAATTAATTTATGACAAAAGAGCTTAGAATATATCATGGGGAAAAGATAGTCTCTTCAATAAATGGTGTTGGAAAAACTACAGCAATATGCAAAAGAATGAACCTGAACCCCTATTTTATACCATATTCAGCAATCAACTCTAAATGGATTAAAGACTTGAACATAGACCTGAAACCATAAATCTTGAAGAAAATATAAGGGATAATAACTTTGACATCAGTGTAGGTGATGGTTTTTCAGATTTGACACCAAATGTAAAAGCAACAAAAGAAAAAAATAAACAACTAGGACAGCAACAAACTGAAAAACTTCTACATATTAAAGTAAAACACCAACAAAATGAAAATTCAGTCTAGTGAATGGAATAAAATATTTGCAAATCATATATTTGATAAAGATTTAATATCCAAAATATATTTTAAAAACTCACAATGCTCAATAGCAAAAAACAAAACAAAACAAAACAAAACAAAACAAAAACAAAAACAAAAACCCACCAATCTGATTAAATGGGGCAGAGAAAGGGAATAGACATTTTACTGGAAAAGACATATAAATGGCCAAAAGGTACACAAAAAGATGCTCAACATCACTAGTCATCAGAGAAGTGCACATCAAATCCACAATGAAATATTACCTCACATCTTTTTAAATGACTATTATCAAAAAGACAAGAGATAACAAGTTTTGCCAAGGACTGGGGAAAAGGCAATCCTTGTACACATTGATGGTAATCTAAACTGATGAAGCAACTATTGGAAGCACTATGGAAGTTCCTCAAAAAGTTAAATATAGAACTACTATATGATCCAGCAATTCCACCTCTGGGAATATATTCAAAGGAAACAAAATCACTATTTTGGAAATATATATACACCCCTATGTCCATTGCATCATTTTTTAATAATAGCCAAGACATTAAGAAATAACCTAAGTGTCTAAGTGTCCAAGAACAGATGATTAGATAAGGAAAGTGTCGTGTGTGTGTGTGTGTGTGTGTGTGTGTGTGTGTGTGTGCGCACGCATGCGCATGTGGGCACCTGGCTGGTTCAGTAGAAGAGCATGTGATTCCTGATCTCAGGGTAGTGAATTCAAGCCCCATATTAAGTGTAGAGCTTACTGTTAAAAAAATTTATATACATATATGTATATGTATATATATATATATGTATGTGTATATATATATATGTATGTATATATATATGAGTGTGTGTGTCATATATATGTGTGTCATATATATATGTGTGTCACACTCATATATATATATGAAGGGAAATAGAAGCCATAAAAAAGAAGGAAATCTGCCATTTGGAACAACATGGATGGACCTTGAGGGCATTATGCTATGTAAAATGTGAAACAGAGAGAGACAAATACTATAGGATATCACTTATATATGGAACCTGAACAAAAATAACAAACTCAAGTAGGCATACAAATTAATTGGTGGCTATCAAATGTGGGGATGGGGTGGGTGAAATGAGTGTAACTGGTCAAACAGTACAAATCTCTAGTTATAAAATTAATAAGTACTGGGGTATAATGTACAACAAGGTGTCAATCATTAATAATACTCTATCATATATCTGAAAGTTGCTAAGAGAGTAGATCTTAAATGTTCTCATCACACAAAAAAATGTGGCAGTGTGAGATAACAGAAGTTGAATAAACTTGTGTTAATCATTCCATATTTTTGTCATATTTGCTGTATATTTGAAAATTATATCTCAATAAAAATGGAAAAATTTTAAACAGACTATATTTGTCCTTGTTATTTGAGGTCTCAATCTTAAGCTCCTGCTCTTGTATCTGAATTGCTGGATCTTATTTTTGACAGTATAAGAGGATTTTTCTCACTAAGTTATTAAAATAAGGTGGGATGACCATGCCTCCTTTCATTGGCACATTGTAAATCTTTTTCCCTGCCACCATCCACAGAGAACACCAAGTATAAAACACAAGTCCTGGGCGAATTAACTACTCTCATTTTTGTTACACCTAGCGTTACTAGGTTTGTTTAGAAATTCTTCCACTTCAGGGGACCCTGTGTGGTTCAGTCAGTTAAGTGGCCAACTTCATCTCAGGTCATGATCTCATAGTTTGTGGGTTCAAGCCCCGTGTTGGGCTCTGCTGACAGCTCAGAGCCTGGAGCCTGCTTCAGATTCTGTATGTGTATATATTTCTCTCTCTACCCCTCCCCGCTTCCACTCTGTCTCTATCTCTCTCAAAAATAAATAATAGTAAAACATTAAAAAAAAAGAGAGAGAGAAATTCTTTCACTGTAGAATTCTGGGAAATGAAAGAACTCCTAAAAACAACTCTTTCTTAAGAATGTGGTGAGCAATGGAATTTGGGGAAAAGAAATAAAAAAGTGAAAAAGAACTTTTTTTTCTCAAAAAGGCCATAAAAAGTGGAATCCATGGTAGGTCATTAAAACAATTAGTGATAGGCGTCAGAAGGGTTCTGCCAGAACTCTGACTACAGGAGAGAAAGAACCTAGACAATCCAGCCTGCTCTCATTCAGGACCTCATTAGCCCACATTCACTGAACAGGACTTTAAAAATCCTTCTCAAAAGAATGAGATACTGTCTTCAAGTTCATGCTAATGAAGGACAACATACATTTACCGAATCTTGAGTTTGAACACAGCTCCTATCAATGGAGAAGAATTAGAGCAGGAAGATATTCTATTCCTGAGGTCTTAAACAGAAGTGAAGATTTAGAAATAATGAATTAGAACACATTCCAGTGCTGACGTCATGCTGAAAAGCAGAAGGCAAGAGAGGAGGATGCTCATTAAAGAGAAAAAAGGCAACGAATCATGTTTGCATTTTCCGAGAGGTTATTTTCAGTGGTTTCTTGTTGACTTACATGTGCTTTTTTTTTTCTTTGAAAGAGAGAGCACATATAAGTGGGAGAGGGGTAGGGGGAGAGAAGAGGGAGGTGGGAATCTTAAGCAGGCTCCAAGCCCAGCATGGAACCCAATGCAGAGCTTGAAGGTGAGATGCTGATAACCTGAGCCAAAATTAAGAGCCTGACTCAACCAACTGAGCCACCGAGTTACACACAGTTTTATATGACAGTCCACAGTAAGCATTCGAAAGCTCACAGTGAGTTTCATATGTTGTGAAGATACGTTACAAGTTCATTTGGGATTTATTTCATGAGGTATTTAGCATTTTGAGTTTGTGTAACATTAACTCATCTAAGGCCTTAGTGAACTGAAGAATTTAGCACTAAAAAATAGTGGTTTTTATTTTCTACATAATGCTAGATTTTCAGGGGGCAAATGAAAGCTTTTTTCCCCTAGGATATCAAACGTGTTAAGTTTTGTTTCTGTTTTTTTCAAACTATTTCTTCAAAGTTATGAACCAGATAAACTCAGTGTTAACATTAGCTAGGTTGACTTCAGCGAATTAAATAACTGAAAATTCTGAGAGTAATTTTAAACTCTGGTAGAAAAATATAGTTGCTGCATTTCCCTAGTTGCTGTTGCTTCATTTTTGGCCATTTAAGTAACTATCATGGATAATTCAGAAAATAATTTTTGTCTTGAATTATTACTGTGTTTAATGGTTAATTTTATGTGTCAACTTGACTGGGCTAAGGGATGCCCAGATAGCTGGTAAAATTTTATTTCTGAGTATGTTTGTGAGGGTGTCAGGAAGAGATTAGCATCTGCACCAATGTGAGGGAGCATCACCTAATCTACTTAAGGTCTCACTAGAACAAAAAGGCAGAGGGAGGCCAAATTCACTCTCTGTGAGGTAAGGGATACATATTCTCCTGTTCTTGGACACAGCACTTCTAGTTCGCAGGCTCTTGAATTCAGACTAAGAATTACACTATTGTTCTCCTTCTCTCACTTACCGACCCCCCCAAATTCTCAGGCCTTGAATTATATCACTGGCTTCCCTAGTTTTCCAACTTTCAGGGGGCAGACTGTGGGACTTCTTGGCTTCCCTAAGGATGTTGGGCAAATTCCTATAATAAATCTGCTCATACATATCTGTATATAACTTATTAATCTCACTTCCCTGCTTAATACATTGTGCATTGCAGAATTAAAATAGAATCAGAGCTGAATGGAAGATTGCACACATTCAGGAGGTTCATTCCCCTGTCTTTAAAGAAGTGAACATCCACATTCTCCACTATAAAGTAGAAGGGAAGGATAAAAATAAACATACTTGGATCACATCAATGATCCACTGATCAATGATTAATGTCCAATTAAGGATATAATTGCCAGAATGCAATCGTAATAATAATGCTGGCTCTTCTATTATTGAGAAAAGAGGAGGGAAGAGGGAGAGAGGGATGTTTAATAACAGGATTTTCAAGGTGCAATATTAAAAAGAAATATGTTCAAGCCATATGCTGAACAGGATGTGACTTTTCCTTTAAAATGCTTCTTTTATCAAAGCAGATATTTTGAATGTTGCTTGTAAAGAGGAATATAGACCTAGGAATAAGAAGAGGAAAACAAGTCTGGATGCTCAAGTTAAAGAGAGACAAGGAGCTACAGTGTTAAATGCCAAATATAATTATTAAGTAAAACATGCAACCAGACTGCAACAGAACACATACTTAAAAAACTAAACAGTTGGGGGCGCCTGGATGGCTCAGTTGTTGAGTGTCCAACTCTTGATTTCAGCTCTGATCATGATCCCAAGGTCATGGGATTGAGTCCCACATTGGGCTCTGTGCTGACGGTGGAGCCTGCTTACTCTCTCTCTCCCTCTGTCTCTCTCTCTCCTCCCCCCCCTTTCTCTCTCAAATATATTAAAACAAAACAAAATAAAAATGTTGAATGATTAAGTGATTTTTCAGTAAGTTCATGTGTAAAGATTGATAACCACAAATACTACAAAATGATTGACACCCCAATACAAAACCATGTGGGTGAAATTACATAAGAAGATGGGCAGACCTTGTGATAAGAATCCAGAACAAAGGGAAGTGAGTTCTTAGCCACTGTGGCCAATGATTATCACCAGTTTCTCACTGAGGAACTGAGAGTTAAGGCATGAAAGAACGGTGGACAAGAACTGGATGCCCACCTCCACCACCGTAGTGTTCAGGTTGTGTTCATCATCCGTCCTTAGAAGGAGGTGCTGGCACTGGCCTGTCATGGAAAGATTACACAGTCTGGGTATAGACCTTGATGGCATGATTGCAATCCCTGTTCTACATCAAGATGTCTTCACTTCCCTGAGACTAACTGGGCATGTTTTTCCTCAAAACTTGCTTACTCTGTGTCAAGATATGTGATACATATGTTTTGCAGACATGTGGAATAGTTAAAAACTGTCAGGATACCATTTTAAAATAGCATCTTCAAGCAGCTTAACAAATTAAGGAGTCTTTGCTCAAGATCATAGAAGCTCCTTCTGCATATAATTTTGTTATCTAAACTCACCATTTACATCTCCATAGCAGTTTCTATAACTCAATTGCTAATGCAAAGAATAATCTGAGGCAACTGAACAGACAAACTTATAATAATATTCATCCATAAATATGACTTTGAAAATCAAGGAACCATCTTGGAAGCTGGGGCCTGATAAACTGGTAATAATTACATTGTTCAAAACACAACAATCAATACACATTCTAATTTTATTTTTTTATGCTTCCCTTCTTTTATGCTTTAAGAATGTGCAGGACTTCAAGTCTCAGATAAATTGCATCTGGATTTAACATGGTTCCCATTGTGCCTGACCTGTAACACAATTGATTATATAGAACACATCACAAAAGCTATCCGATTTATGATTCTTCTTGCCATCAAATCCTTCGCATTTGATACTTCTTTTCATAGCTCTTGTCCCATTCATTGAGGGAAACAAATTATACTTAGTTTGAAACTTTTCTTTTAAGCTACCCTTTTGTTTCTTAGCTCCTAGAGGAAAGCCAGCACCTGCCAGTAAAGGCAAGTCCTGATATTGTTGCTAATGCCAAGCTGTTAAATACTGCTCTGCAGCTTACAGGAATCAACAGAAGCTTAACACCTATAAGAGATTGGAGTGAGTCACAAAGAACACACCTACTCTACACAGACCTGTCCTCTGCCTCTTGTGATGATTCCATGATCTATACGGTGCTGTTTCCGCACTCAAGTTGCAGAGACCTAACCTTTGTTGGAATACTCAGCAAATGACTGAAGATGAGAATGTTAGGAATTCCCTGTCTATCCTGACATGATTTGGCTCTTGGTATCAGTCCTTACACTTCTGTTTGCAAGCCACCCCTCTGGGAAAATGTATCTGGAGCATGAGATAACAGGACAACTGGTCAACCCAGGGCTACCAAAAATGTTTACCTTTGTATCTTGTCCCTCTCTCTTTATCTTTCTGTTCCCATCCTGCAATTCCCTCAGTCTTTCTACCCATTTTTTCCTCTAGGTTTTTCCTTCTGTTTTGCCCAACTTCTAACATAAGTCATCCCTCATTCTCTGTTCATTAGTTATTGTGTAGAAATCCCTGGTTCTCTGGAGTGAGCAAGAGAAAGAATAAAGGGATCCCTTTGATCTACTCTTACAGTGTAGTATATAAAACCCAATCAAAATGTTCATACTGCAATTGCATTTATTTTGTTGTTATTTTTAGGTAGGTTTCATGCCCAGCATGGAGGCTAATGCTGGGCCTGAACTCAGGACCCTAAGATCAAGACCTGAGCTGAGATCTAGAATCAGATGATTAACCAACTAAGCCACCCAGACACCCTTCAAAATGTTCATACTGTAAAAAGCTATCTTCTCTCCAGGCTCCTTTAGTATATTATTTTTTTAAGTGCCTATTTACTCTCTCATATTAAGTACATTATAAAATGCCTGCTATTTTTGGTAATTACTGGGCACAAATGAGGGTTGAAAAGAAAAAAATCACAATTTGTCTTATGCAGTGGTTCTGGTTCAAACTTTATCATAAATTATTATTTAAATACTTCATTTATCTATATAAACTTCATATTATTGTGGCTACTAAGCTTTTTGCTAGCTATATTATGTAACACTACTACCATTCTATCAGACGATTTCAATACTTCTTTTGAAATAGCTTGCCAAAACAGAAGCCCACTAAATACATCCCTTTGATATTCTTTTTTAGATAAAAGGCATGGAATGCCTGGGTATCTCAGTTAGTTGAGTATCCAACTTTGGCTCGGGTCATGAGCTCACAGTTCATGAGTCTGACCCCTGCATCAGGCTCACTGCTATCAGTGCAGAGCCTGCTTCAGATCCTCTATCCCTCTCTCTCTCTGCTCCTCCCACACTTGTGCCTCCTGTTTCAAAAATAAATAAAACATTAAAAATAAATAAAATATTAAAAAATAAAAGTCATAATGATGCCCAACATTATTTTGTTACTCTCCACTGACCAATGTTATGCAAGAAGGGTGGTTTGATTCTGGTATTGTGTCCATTGTTATTCTTACCAAATGTCTGATTCAATAGATAAATTATTGTATTGTTCTGTTTCTGAACAAATGAGTTGTCAAATGTCTTCCTAGTGACTTAAATAAGGTATATCTCTATATACAGTAAAACCTTGGATTACAAGTAACTTGTTCTGTGAGTGTTCCACAACACAAGCAAACATTTCTGATAGTTTTAATTTGATAAGCAAGTGATGTCTTGCAATATGAGTAGTACATGATGCTGAATGTCACAAGATCACAACTGAGCCATTGGTTCTTGAAAATCGCTTTGATATACAAGTGCTTTGGATTACATGCTTGTTTCTGGAACAAATTATATTCACAAATCAAGGTCTTACTGTATATGTGTAGATAGATAGATAGATAGATAGATAGATAGATAGATAGATATGTATATATTGGTCAAAATTGTGCTGCATGAAGGTCTGAAGAGAGTAAAATATCTATTGTCTCAAGTATGCAAGATGGTTTCAAAATTCTCTATGCAGACTAATCACTGGAAAGCCAAATAAAATGAGGAGACAGATCAAGTTGAAGATGTACATATGTTTTCTATCATGCTTTTGTACAACTTGTAAAAAAAAGAAAAAAGGTATCTTCTTCAATAAGACAATGAATTCATTTACACAAAAGACAAAAGAAAACTGGAAAGAAGGAAAAAAGGAAAGTTGATGAGTGAAAGAAAGGAAGGGAAAAACAGGACTAGAAGGGAATGAAGGAAGAGAGCAAGAGGAAAGGAAGGTAGAGAAGAAACAAAGAAGCAGAAGGGAGAAAGGGAGAGATTTCTTATCTTGGGAAACATTAAGTGGCTCTTCCTTGCCTAAAATAATGAAGTGATTTCCTACAATGACCTGATCCTGCCTGTTTCTCTAGCCCCTCTGCATACCTCATCTTTTCCAATCCACTCAAGGTGACTTCCAAGGCCCACTGAATGTGCTCTGATCTACCCTACTCCAAGCCTTTTCATGCTGTTTTTTTAATTGCTTTTCCCTCTACCATCACAGATTATCTTTGCCTATTTGTCCCAGGCATTGATGCTAAATTTCATTTTCATAGTTACACTAAATAATTTTTAATAGGTATGTTTTGGTGGGAATAGCAGCATCCTCACATATCACCAAGACCATGTTGGACAGTCTACCATATTATTTACCCAAACTCAAAATAAACAAAGAGGGAAAGTATTCTATCTTCTTTAACAATTTGAAAAGAACAATAAAAAATGCATATGCACATTAACTCAGTGTAAATTTTTAATACTATCTTGGTTAAATAAACAAGGTCAGATTTGACTGTTTATATTTCTTCAGGGAAACAAAAATATTAAAATAATATGAACTAACTTCCAATAACACCTAAAAAGATAATAATCAATCCATATGTTGTCCTCAGAAACAAAGATAAGGGATTAATTCTGTACTCAAGTATTAATGGAAAATTTTAAGGACAAACAGATAGCAGAAGGAGACCACAATATGTGATAGAAGGTGGCAGTCTAATGGGCAGGAGAAGTAGATGCCTACAAGGACTCAGGGAGGTAAACTTTGAAGAGCTGACCCAGTGGGGATGAGGTGGGATGGGAATCACCATCAAGCAGTGGTGACCACTCTCATAGCTCTGCTGCGCAGAGACGCTTTTCCATCTATAGGCAGATTTTGTCAGTGTTCTTCATAGAATTTTTGGACAGGGTAACACTGAAAAAGAAGACAAATGCTGTATCGGGAAAATAACCCACTGAGCTCTTATAACCTAATGTCATTTAACATTCGGTTAAGCTAAAAATCCTCTTCCAGTCTGATTCCTTAGCCTCCAAGCAATCTTTTGTGATTGAGATTTCAATGTAGGTCTAAGTGCAAGGCAGAAAATATGCTGGCCTTGCCAGCACAAGCAGGCACACTTGCACTACAGTTACATGTTGTTGATATTTTGAACATATATCTCAGTCTAGTGATCTGAATTGTGGGAGTCCATATCCAAGATATATACCCACTTAGCTGCAAAGCTGGCTCTCAGACTGTGGCAAATTCACAAAATCTCTTAGGAGACAGCCAAGGGAATTTTCCTGGTGACATCATTCTGTTTAACATGCACTAGATGCTTTTATGATTTTTTCTTAATTTATAGAAAAATTACAGAAAATTTTAATGCACCTATTAGGATGGTTTACTGAACAAGACAGCCATCTTATCATCTATTTGAGAGAAGTTTGGTCATGAGATGTTTGGTTGCATCAGAAGAAGCAGAAAAGCTGGGAGCCAGGGAGTTCTGTTGAAACAGGAAAGTGAGAGGGGCGCCTGGGTGGCTTAGTCGTTAAGCGTCCGACTTTCGCTTAGGTCATGATCTCGCGGTTCGTGGGTTCGAGCCCCGCGTCGGGCTCTGTGCTGACTGCCAGCTCAGAGCCTGGAGACTGTTTCAGTCTGTGACTCCCTCTCTCTCTGACCCTCCCCTGCTCACTCTGTCTCTCTATCTCCTAGAAATAAAAAAAATTAAAAAAAAAACACATTTAAAACAGGAGAGTGAGAAGGAATGTGTATGAGGATACTTATTGTAGCATGAAGAAACTAGTTACCCTGGATGAGTATCAAACACAAAATTAAAATATTTACAAGGTGGGACAATTATGAAGACAAGCTCAGCTACTTCGAAATAGTGCCTAGAGGCAACCATTATCCTAAGTAATAAATACGAGTTATTTTTGCATATTTTCCATTCTTTCTTTCTGCTCTTTTATTTCCTCCCCCCTTTATTACATGGTTTTATAGTCCTAAAAGTAAATGTTCTGTCCTTTGCTGTTAATATTTCACTTTTTAAGGTACACATGAGAGTTGTCCCACTGTATTACAAAATAAAACATATCTTTGGAATTCCAGCAACACCTCAACTTAATCATATATGTCTAAAATAGAACAAATTCTCATATGTGGCCACCCATCTCTACCAGTAAACTTTTGGCTATACTAATGTTTATTTATTTTTGAGAGAGAGAGCTCAAGTGGAGGAAGGGCAGACAGAGAGAGGGAGACACAGAATCTGAGGCAGGCTCCAGGCTCTAAACTGTCACGGGGCTCAAACACACAAACCGTGAGGTCATGACCTGAGCAAAAGCCAAACACTTAATAGACTGAGCCACCCAGAAGCCCCTCAGTGGATTATTTTCTAAGCAGTAGTCCAGAGTAGGAAACTGGCTTACATCCTTTTCTCTCTCCTCTCCCTCAAGTTACAGTTTCTCAAAATTTGTTAATGTTCCTTCCTAATTATCTCTTGCATAGCCCTCTCTTTTGCAATTCCAATCTTGGAGCAAGCTTTTATCATGCCCAGTCTTGAATATTTAAATTAGATGTCAATTATATCCACCGTCTCAAAGAAATTCTTATTTTACTGAAATATAGTTGACACACATTAGTTTCAGGTGTACAATATAGTCATTTGACAACTCAGTACTTTATGCTACACTCACCACAAGTGTAGCTACCATCTGTTACCATACAATGCTACGAAAACACCACTGACTAAAAGAAATACGTGTGTGTGTGCGTGTGTCTGTGTGTGTGTGTGTGTTTGATTGCCTACATTCAATATGATGTACTACCTTTCATCCTTGTGTCTTACTCATTTCAGAACTGAAAACCAGTACCTGCTCCCCTCTGGCACCTCTCAATTTGTTATCTCTATCTATAGGTCTATTTCTGCTTTTGTTTGTCTTTTAGATTCCATATGCAAGTGAAATCATATGGTATTTGTCTTTCTGACTTATGTCACTTACCATAATACCCTCCTGATTCATCCATGTTGTCACAAATACCAAGACCTCATTATTTTTAATGGCCATGTAATATCCATTGTGTATATATATATACATACCACATCTTCTCTATCCATTCATCTATCAGTGAGCACTTACATTATTTCCATAGCTTGGCCAGTGGAAATAATGCTGAAATAAACATAAGGGTAATGTATCTTTTAGAATTCATGTTTTTATTATCTTTAGGTAAGTACTCAGTAGTGGAATCACTAGATCATACTGCATTTCTATTTTCACTTTTTTGAGGAAACTCCATACTGTTTTCCACAGTGGCAGCATTAATTTACTTAATTTACCCACCAAGAATACAAGAAGATTCTCTTTTCTCCACATTCTTCCCAACATTTGTTATTTCTTATCTTTTTTATTCCAGCTTCTCTGACATGTATAGGGTGATGATATCTTATTGTGGTTTTGATTTGCATTTCCCTGATGATGAGTGATGCTGAGCATCTTTTCATGTGTCTGTTGCCATCTGTATGTCTTCTTTGGAAAAATGTCTATTCAGGTCCTCTGCCCATTTTTTAAGCCATGTGTGTGTGTGTGTGTGTGTGTGTGTGTGTGGTTTATTTCTGGGCTCTCTGTTCTGTTTTATTGATCTATAGGTCTATTTTTGTACCAGCACTATACTGTTTTGATTACTACAGCTTTGTAGTATATCTTGAAATCTGGGATTGTGATACCTCTAGCTTTGTTCTTCTTTCTTAAGATTGCTTTTGGCTATTTAGGATCTTTTGTTGTTTCATACTAATTTTATTATATTTGTTCCAGTTCCGGTGAAAAATATTATTGGTATTTTGATAGAAATTGCACTGAATCTATAGATTGCTTTATGGACATTTTAACAATATGAATTTTTCCAATCTCTGAGTATAATCTGTCTTTCCATTTGTGTCATCTCCAATTTCTTTCATCAGTGTTTTATAGTTTTCAGAGTACAGTTCTTTCATTTCCGTGGTTAAGTTTATTCCTAGGTATTTAATCCTTAAGTTTAATCCTAGGTATTTTGGTGCAATTGTAAATACAACTGTTTTCTTAATTTTTCTTTCTGCTGTTTCATTATTAGTGTATAGACATGTAACATATTTCTGTGTATTAATTTTATATCTTGCAACTTGCTGAATTCATTTCTTAACTCTAACAGTTTTTTTCAGTGAAGTCCCTAGGGTTTCTATGTACACTATTATGGCATCTGCAAAGACTGAGAATTTTACTTTGTCCTTACCAATTTGCGTGTCTTTTACTTCTTTTTCTTGTCTGATTGCTGTGGCAAGGACTTCCAGTACTATGTTGAATAAAAGTGGTAACAGTGGACATCCTTGTCTTCTCCTTGATGTTTAAGAAAAACCTCTCTTTCACTATTGAGTATGCTAGGTATGGGTTTGTCATATATGGTCTTTATTATGTTGAGGTATATTCCCTCTAAACCCACTTGGTGAAAGTTTATTTTATTATAATTGGATATTAAATTTTCCTAAATGTTTTTTATGCATCCATTGAGATTATCTTATGATTTCTAGACTTCATTTTCTTAATGAAGTATTCCAATTTGTTTGATTTTCAAATACTGAACTATCCTGAACTGCATCTGAGTGCCTACTATGAACAGACATGATGCTGAGAAATAGTGATTTATCAGTGACCAGGGACAATTTCTGCCCACTAGGATTTGAAATCCTACATGAGATAGGTACATGATAAATAAACAAATAAAATAATTAGAGACTAATTAGGAAACAGTCCGATGTAACCATTGAAAGTGGGGATGAGGCCAAAGGTATAGACAAGAGTAATCTTCACAAAAGTTTTGGGAAGTAATTTTAATGAAACATTCTCCTCCTTACTGTAAGAGTCTCTGGACCCCTCAGTTCTTCATACATCATTTTTCCCATCACATTTTGAGGGACATCAAAAAATTCGTGCTACCTCCTGTATGTCCAACACATGTACATCCTGACACCATACCACTAGTGGCATAAATACCCTTCCTCCATCACAGTTTATATGCTGTATGCCTCAGTTTAGTTTTGTCTTTCTGGTTTTTTGCTTGAAAATAAACCTAGATTAATTTAGCACTCAAGAGACTTTCATGCAAGCATCCCAAGGACGGAAACTTAATTTCACAATTTTCAATGTCATGGTCAAAGGAGCCTTTAGGTACATGTGAGAATAAAATCTAATTGCTTCAAGGTACACTGTTCACATCTACTCTCAAATAATTATCTATTGGCAACCTTTAATCCAATTTCACAGAACTGCCTGTGTGGGCACTAATTGTCTGCTAAATAAGCAGTATCTTAAGTGCTAAAGTCAAAGGTTTAAAAGTCAGGTCAATATGTATTATTTTTAAAAAGCAAAGTCAGTTTTAATCATCCATTGTCTTTAGAGTAACCAAAAAAAAAAAAAAAGTTATCAACTAAAAAGGTCATTAGTCTGTTGTTTTAAACATCATCTACTATTCAAGTTCAGTGTAGACTTGAATTAAAGTGAAGGATTTGGGGGATTCAATAGTCTTAAAGATCAAAACAGTTTTCCAAAATATAATATACAGGAGGTTAAAAAAAAAATACTCTCAGTGCTTTCATTGTAACCTCTCCTTAATGTTAAAGGAAAAGGTAATATTTGACCAATGAAGTTCAAGGAGCAAACTCATGTTAGAATGACTGGCTGATAGAAGTTAACATCATCCCCTTTAATGCCTAAGTGGCTCTTTAACTCTCAGAAATTTAAGTACTGGATTTAGAAAAAGAAAGGAAAGAACCTTAAAAGGTGTTAACTTCATCTTGTGCCATAAAAGATGAGATGTTTAATTAAACCACTGGTAGTTCTTGGGTGGTTTTCAGTTTAGTTTTATACTTTTGAGATGAAAGGGTACATGCGAAATTATGTACAAAGCACTTTTTAGAAACTTTGGAAAGGTCAAGGAGAAAATAGCTGGATTTCAAAAGCTGAACTTTTCAAGGTTTTTCTCTGATTTTTCTAAAACAAGATAGCCTCCTCCTCCTCTTAATAGTTCTTCAAGGCCCTTTTGGTAGCCAAAATCTTTGTTCTTTTTTTTAAGCAGCTTTGTAACAGAAGAACTAAAAATTAATTATGGCTATGGAACTTTTACACAGAAGAGTTTAAAAAGCACAGACGTAAAGAAGGGAAAAAGATGAGGGCCCATTTATCTTATATTGACAGGACTAGCTTCAAACGATGACCTTGAATCATAATCATCCTAATGAGCTCAAAATATTTCACTTTAACAAGTGAAACTATAATCAAATCAGTTTCTGAAAGCTCTACTAATGAGCATTTCCTTTGATGAAAACATGGTTCACTGTCTTAGTCTGCAGGAGGTGCACTACAGTGAGGGGCCAGCTCCTGACAACTCATTAGCTGACCTGGGGAGAGAGTAATTTGAATGCTTTTGATAAAAATTTCAAGGCTTTTTTTTAACTTAAATTACAATTTATGCACTTTTATAAATAGTATAATTTTTCTAAGTTGGGGGAAACTAGCAGGAAGACTTCAAAGCTGTGGAACAAAGTTTGTTTACCACATTTGGTCTGTTTGTAGCCCCAGAACCAGAAAGGGGAAATATGTTTCGTTAGCGACTGCTAACTTGGGGCCGAGCCTTCTATTCTACTTTTACAGGCCGTGCTGGTGTAGGTTGGTATGATGTGAAGTGAATTTTCCAGAACTACATTTTATAAGATTTCGGGTTGAGAATTGGAAGTCACTTTTATTTACTATGAGTCTACGTACATCTTCTGAAACTACTTTGCCCATCAAAACGAATGATTCACTTTACCCAAAAGCAGCAAAATAAGCTGGAATGAAAACAGAATGGGGAAATGTAGTTCACTTTTATTTTTTACTACTTGTCAAGGATTCCCCCCCATTAAAATTATTCATCACTTTAACTACTCCTCTGCTCTATTCAGCATCAATAAATGATCTCTCTCTCCTTTTCTCTCTCTCTCTACAGAGCAGACTTGCTGTCAAAGCAGAATATAAAACAGAAGAATAGTTCAGCTATTTTAAGTATCACTGGAAGACAGATCTTAGTTGCTTCAGAGGACCAATCCCTTGTCTCCTCCCTCCCCCCAAGCTTCCCTTTGCTGCTGAGGGGTGTTCTACTTTCTATATGTCATATTTACTTCCTGTGTTCTGCTGTGCAAGCCACTGGGATGGTTTGTGTCATAGGCACATGAGACATTGTTCTCAATTGTCAAGTGTCTAATTCTCTGTCTCTGTTTTTGCTTTCACTCCCTATCCCTCTTGACTTGGGTTGAAAACCAAAAATATTGGGGGGGCCTGGATGGCTCAGTCAGTTAAGCGGCTGACTTCGGCTCAGGTCATGATCTCGTGATTCGAGAGTTTGAGCCCCGCATCGGGCTCTGTGCTGACAGCTCAGAGCCTGGGGCCTGCTTCAGAGTCTGTGTCTCCTTCTCTCTCTGCCCTTCCCCTGCTCATACTCTGTCTCTCTGTTTCTCAAAAATAAATAAACATTAAAAAAAAAGAAAAACAAAAATATTTTCAAAACTTTGGAAGACAAGTTACTGAACCAAGTAGTACATCAAAAGAGAGAAGGGACTTTTCTTTTACTTCTCAAAATTATTCCTTGGTTTTGATAGTTTTTATACAATGTATAGCCCTAAAAAAGCAAAATATTCATTTTGACCCCTATTTGTGTGTGTGTGTGTGAAATATACACAGTTGATTTCAACTCTCATTATTCACAGTCCTTCTATCCTATAAAGTCACTGTAAACACTGAATTAGCAAATACTGGATCATCTCTCCTAGGAAAAATACAGGGTTATGTTCCTGTGAGCCTCTGGGCACAACATTTTCATCAACTGATCAACAAATAACCTTGTAATATGTGTGTTTCTGCTTAATGACACCTTATTTAACATATATTATTGATTCTTTAACATTGAATTAATAGCCATATTAAATAAAAATTATTCTCATATTTATTAAAATGGTAAGGAAGACTTCATTGAAGAATATTGAAATAAGGGTATTATAATAGGAGCAAAATAAGGCTCAACTCTGAATACAACATGGACAAGTGGAGATTTATAGCCAACAAGGAGAGTGAGGGCATCAGTGGATAGAAAATTACTCAGAGGAGACATCAATGGTAGGGAGATTCTTACTAAACTGAAAAATATGATTCTTACTAATGGCAGACCAAGGACATATACATAAAAGGTAGGAGATAAGGAACTTAGATATCAGAAATGATCAGATATCACAGTGGAAGGATTCTCTCTAACCTGACTTAACAGGATTGTTTTAAGACTGGACTGGGCAGGCCAAAGACAGGGCAAGGGTCAAGGTCAAAGCCTACTCAGAAAGAGGGCTTAAAGAAGCTGACTAATGTTTAGCCAAAAAGGGAGTCTTTGTCAGCCAGTAGAACTATAACTCATGCCCGAAAAAAGCTTACCTAACTTACATATTTTCTCTGTTAGACACATCAGAGCCTTCCTGTACTTAAAAACATTAGAAAGCTCTTCAGCACCAGACACAGGAGTCTTGAACCATTTTAGCAGCAAAATCACTAACAAAAAACACAAAAGTATGAAAAATATGGTACTAAATAGACCTTGAAGGATACTTCTTTGCAGTATGAGAGGTGGAACAAGAAGACAGAACATCACCCTATTCTACTTCAGGTGGGAGGGAGGGAGTGCTTCAGGACACCAGATATTTCATGGCTCTGCTCAAAGCACAAACCAATGACCATTAAAGTACATGAGTGTGGATTTGGAGGTAACAAATAAATTTTAGCTAATTTGATAATTCACAAAGACTGAATGTGCAAATAATGATATACATACATATATATATGAGTATAAGGGGGGGCAATCTAAAAAATGTTAGAATGTTAGTCCATTTAAATTTTTTGAGTTTTTATTTATTTTGAGAGAGAGAGTGCAAGCAGGGGAGGGGCAGAGAGAGAGAGGGAGGCAGAGAGAATCCTAATCAGACCGCACTGTCAGTGCAGAGCCCAACATGGGGATAGATTCCACATATCTCAAGATCATGAACTGAGCTGGAATCAGGAGTCAGTTGCTTAACTGACTGAGCCACCCAGGCACCCCTGTTAGTCTGTTTAATTAAATAATATCAAAGTTTTAAAAAAGAGTAAAGTTGGGGCACTTGGGTGGCTCAGTCGGTTAAGCGTCCAACTTCTGCTCAGGTCATGATCTCACGGTTCATGGGTTCAAGCACCTTGTCAGGCTCTGTGCTGGCAGCTAGTGCAGAGCCTGGAGCCTGCTTCAGATTCAGTGTCTCCCTCTCTCTCTGACCCTCCCCTTTTCATGCCGTCTCTCTCTCTCAGAAATAAAACATTTTAAGAAATTTAAAAAAAATAACACAAAAGAGAGTAAAGTTTAGATTCTGCATAACCTTTTTATTGGGGGAAGGAGGGGAGTACCACTTCTGGAAATGCTAGAAAATTCAAGCCAACACAAATTAAGTGGGTAATTAAGTTGCAATTATAAACGGACAATAGACTATGTTCACCTGACAATTCCATATTCATTTGACAACACTAATTTGACAAAAATCTAACTTTTGAAATTAAACTAATCTATTATTGTTTTTGCTAATAAGTTCCTGTGATTTTACTCAATATTAGAGATGCAGTAAAGTAAAAGTTAGCATATGCCTCAAAGTTGACACTGGATATTTAAAGATTCTAAAGAATGTAGACTCTTCATTGTAATGATCTGAGACCCTGAGATTAGATACTGGTCCAGAATTTAGGAGAACATCTCCACCCATCTGCTTTCTGGGTCATCTCTGAACAAGACTATCTCATTCTTTCTTCAGTCTTGGGATTTAGCTTCCTTTGCTTTGTCTCTCCCTATTAGTATGAAGCTGGGGGATGAGTTACTCTCTTAGCCCGTCAAAAAGAGGTAGTAGAACAAGCCCCTCTTTTGGAAAATAATATACTCAGGTCAGACAGACGTCAACACCTTCCACTAGACCCACTCGGGCATGTCTGGAGCAGTAGGGTCAGCTACCCAAATGCCTATACCCTAGAAAGGTCCCTTTTTCTTCTATAAACAAGATTGTAGCATGAGGCACTAGACTATATAGAAGCTGCTCCCAACTGGTCCAGTAAAACTTATACCCTAAGCTTCTGATTCATTACACAATACCAGAGAAAGTGTGTCATCCCATGCATTTTCCAAGTTACTCAATTCTCAGCTTCTTCCATGTAAACATGTTAGACAGGTTTTCTCCTCTACTAATTTTTCTGTAAGTAACTTCATGAAATTTGAAGAAAACTACAGAATTCCACACCTCCCTTCCTAACTGAATGTACTCTGGTATTAGCAACTTACATTTTCCCACCCAAGGGAAATAGTGCCTAAACTCACTCTCTGGAGTTAAGTGGAAATAATTCATGTCTACAAAGAAAAGGAAGATGGAACAGGATTCCTGTTGGAGCCTGTGGTCACTGCCATTGTATCTTTGTCCAGATTAGCCTATCACCTATCTCAGCAGGACCTTCAACTCTGTGAGTGTGGAGGAAGAGGGGTTCAGGGAGGCTTAGTACACAGTCTCCTTTGTGCGAAAAGCCCTGAGGAAATCTTGGGTTTGAAGATTAGACACTTTAGTACCTCTTTTGGAATACATGGTGATTCTGGTAGTATTTTGTAGAAATTAAACAGAAGGAATTCATGCTTATCCTAGACATTTTAAGGAAATTTTTCTTATTTTTTTATTTTATAAAAGGAGACCCTCCTGTTGATAATACAATGATTTTTTTAAAAAGCATATCAATAAATAGCTCATATACTTGCTACTCTTAGTATAAATAAATATGCCTTCTCTTATATGATAAAAAGCTCATGTGTCATGAGAAGATATTTAAATTGTTACACCAAATTCAATTTTATAGCCGTTTTAAAGTTTATCATAAAAGTCACTGTGTAGGAAAAAATAATACACTTTAGAAAAAATCATTTTTATGGCAAGCTTCCTAAGAGCATGCAAACAATTGTTTTATTGAAAAATGCCTTATTTAGATATTTTTCAGCATAAATTACTCATTTATCACCATTCATTTATCTTTCAGGTCTGTATTTCACACAGTCTTCAATAACCTAAATGGCATCACAAATATTCCTTCTTTTCAATTTATTGTTTGCTTAATTAGTGAGTGTCCAAATTAATTTGGGGCATTTCTTGGTTGTATAAATCATGATAACAGAAAGAGGTGTTACTTATATCACTTTCCCTACTAAGTGGCATACTGTTTTCACACCAAGTGATGGCAGTCCAAAAATCTCACTTATTCAACAACCATGAGTCATTTTCACAAAGTAATATTTGCCAATCAGGTGCCAAGGCTCCAGATCTTTAGCTTGAAGAGACTCAATTCCTAGATATAAAAATCACTGGGGTGCCTGGGTGGCTCAGTCAGTTAAGTGTCTGACTTCGGCACAGGTCATGATCTCACAGTTTGTGGATTTGAGCCCCGCGTCTGGCTCTGTGCTGACAGCTAGCTCAGAAACTGGACCCTGTTTTGGATTCTGTGTCTCCCTCTTTCACTGACCCTCCCCTGCTCATGCTGTCTCTCTCTCTCAGAAATAAATAAAACATTAAAAAAATTTTTTTAAGTCACTTAAATTCCTAATGTGTTGTTTTCTGCATTATTGTTTTAGTTTCTAGTTTTTAAATTAAATAATATGGTTCCTATATTATAGGTTTTTTTTTTAATTTTTAAATGAAATACCATGATAATGATTCCAGGTTAAAGTTATACTTATTCCTATTATAAAATCTTTAGAAAATATAGCAACTCCAAAGAAACTATAATAGACATTGTTATTAACACTCTTAGTAATCTTTATCTGTGATAAATTATCACTATTGCCTGCAATAATACAATCAATATTCTCAAGCATCTGTCTTCAAACCATTATAGTGTTTATGGTAAATAAACTATTATTATTAATGCTGGCCCAATAATATGCACATTTTAGATCTTGGTAATTTTGCCAGCTGCCTTTCCAAAGTGGTGCTATCAATTTATAGTTCCACTAAAATTGTACAAAGCTGTAGCTTCTGTATTCCTTTGTCAGCAATGGGTGTCGTCAGGTGTCTTAATAATTGCTGAGCTGACAACTGAAGAATGTGGGATTTTTGCTCTTCTAATTTTGATTTAATTATTGTAAGTAAAGGTAGAAAGTAGTTTTTCACTATCTGAAAATTTAAGCAAGATAACATTTGGAACCCAAAATAGGAGACCACTAGAAGTTCTTTTTGACAAAATGAGTGTTTGATTATGTATGAATTTTAGCTTCCATATAAATACTTAAAGAGAAAAGAATGTTTGGTTTTATTCTTCATATTTCTCCATGGAAAGAGGTTGAACATCTGCTATCCAAACTCCCAATCCCAAATCCAAGGATCCAGTTTGGACGTCTGTCAGTCTTGTCTATGTATATCTACCATTTGATAAGTTCACAGGCATTGCCTTTTGTCCTAAACTCATATAAACAGAGTTATTAAATTGTCACTGTCCTCTGTATTTTTACATCCCATGTACTTTTTAATGATAGGTACATTATTTTCATACTAACAATCCAATTACTAAAATATAAGCTGGCAATAAGACAGCCAAGTAGTGAACATTCAACACCAATGAAATCTTGCTTATAAAACGTGTTACAAAGGAATATTACTCCGTGAGATTCTTGATTTCTTTCTGTATTACAGCATTAGTATGGAGAACGGAGAACAAAGTGCTCCCATTGGCACTGTCCTCTTCCTTCACAGCTTAATGCAATCCTTTCAGTTTATCCATCATTCTTTGGCCACAATCCACCAGAAACTTCAGGTACATACGTTAGGGATCACACATAAGTTAGGCAGCACACAAAGGCTGACACTTACGGTTGTACCTGATGTTCTAACACCCAACAGGTATTAACCCAGAGGTACATCATAAGAAAGTCAAAATAAATAAAAATTCATACATTTGACCCAACACACACACATGCGCACACACACTCATGCACACATGTCATTGTAAAGTCACTGACATAGACTTTAAATTGAAAAGATATTGACTCACACACTTTTTGTTTGAAAGTGTTAAAGCCATGATTTTAAAATAAATCTCAAGTTGACTTTTAATGAATGAAGGGATGATCATTGTCTCTAATTCTTAAAAACGACTTACAGAATTTTATCTTGTAAAATTGTCCTTAATATCTGGAATAATTTTAAAGGTTTTCATTGGGTTTCCCTTCATCAAATACATTAAAAAATTGGATCACTTTTTTTAAGAGTTGATTTTTTTTAGATATCTTGTTACCCAGGAAAGAGTAGGTATTATTGAGAAACCAAGGAAGACTACGGCTTCCTCAACCAGTTGGCTTCCTTCATGGAAAATAAATTTTAGCTTTTCTTCCTTCTTGCTGGTAATCAAAACTAAAATATAATAGACAATAGAGGCCACTAATATGACAACTACATATAAATTAGTCAAATATTAAGAAAGGAAAAACTATGTGTGTTATTTATAAAAGAGTGTCAGAATTCTTAATATTTAAAGAAATTGTATTCAATGTTTTGAAAATAGGACAATCCATTAGATAAAGAGGCAAAGGACATGAATGGGAATTCACAAAGGAACAAACACAGGAATAAGCACAAGTGAATAGTAAACACACTAAGTGACGCTTAACTTAATTCTTAATATAAATCAAAACAAAATGCCCTATTTCATCCATCAGATTGGAAACTATGAAAATAATGATGGGGGTGCCTAGGTGGCTCAGTCAGTTAAGCATCCAACTTCAGCTCAGGTCAGGATCTCACAGCAGGTGAGTTCAAGCTCCACGTTGGGCACTCTGCTGACAGCTCAGAGCCTGGAGATTGCTTCAGACTCTGTGTCTCCTTCTTTCTCAGCTCCTCTCCCACTTTCACTCTTTCTCTATCTCTCTCAAGTATTAGAAAAATAAAATATAAATACATAATGGTAAACCTCTGGTCATATTGACCATGTAGAGATATATGGAATTATTTATACATTGTTGATGGAAGTCTAATTTTACAATCTTTGTTGAGATTCATCAAATAACTCAACAGCCCTGAACCAGTCATACCTCACTGCTCTAGCAATCAGACTGGCAATTCTAGCAATTCAGACTAAAAAAATAAATACTACATGTAAAAGGCTACTTACTATACTCAAGCTCGTAATCACTATGATGTAAAAGAAAAACACCTAAATAGTTACCAATATGATTTTGAGTAATTCAGAAACGCTAAGCAATTTAAAAGAGTAAGCCAGGTCTCATTTCATTGATAAGAAAAGATATTTTCAAAACATTAGTTTCAGAAAACTATATACAGTATAATCCCTTTAGTGTTAAAAAAAAAAAACTTGTACACGTATATATTTCTATTCTTTTTTGTCTGTGTGATCTTGTGTTTGCACAAACCTTTTTTAGGAATATGTAAAAGAAAGTGTTAACAATGGTTATATCAGCCATGTGGTAATTAATAGGACAAGGTTTCTGAGGTGGAAGAGGATTTTTAATTTTTATTTAATACCCTCCAAATTGTTTTTGTCTTTTTATTGAGCACCATTACATTTACAATAAAAAACTCCTATTTTCTTATTTTATTTTTATTTACTTTTAGAGAGAGAGAGTGTGTAGTGTGAGTGGGGGAGAGGGACAGAGGGAGAAAGAGAGAAAGACAGAGAGACAGAGTCAGAGAGAGACAGAGAGAGAGAGAGAATCTCAACCAGGCTCGATGCTTAGCACAGAGCCCCATGCAGGGTCAATCCCATGACCCTGGGATCATGACTAAACTGAAGTCAAGAGTTGGGCACTCAAATGACTGAACCATCCAGGTGCCCCCAAAAACTCTTAAGAAAAAAAAAAACAATTTTTATGCAGTGATCACTTATACTTCCCCACTCCGCATCATTTTCAAGGTGTCTTATTCTGTCTTTTCTCTGTCACAGCTATAAGAACATACCTAATCCCTTAACTTTTAACCTATTGGATCTGCTTCTCTATAGAACTGTATCATATTAGCATCTCTCTTCAAAAAAAGGAAAGCATTTTAAAATTTGAACTTTCACTAGGCCTTATCATTTTCTTCCTCAGGTTAGATGAGCCCAATTTCTTAAACACTGTGGTTTCCAATCTCTTCAACATTCTAGTCAGCCTCTAGGTATAATCCACCTTTACAGCAACTCTTAACCCACAGCCTACAGAATTGAATATAATATTCAAGACACGGTCTGAGCAGTTCAGATTATAGTGAAACTATTACCACCCTTGAACTTGACTCTCTACCTCTATTAATGCAGCTTAAGAATGCATTAACTTTTTTAAGCATCTGTTAACACCATATTGGCTCATATTGAGCAGGTAGTCAAATAAAACCACAGGAATTTTTGTCATAAATTTCTCTATCCTGTAAATGTGCAATAAACAAGAGTTTACAATAACCCAGTAAATTTTCATTTTATTAGTTTCAGCCCATAGTTCCCACCTGGTGATGTTTTTCGGGCACACAACTATCATCTAAACTAATAGCTACCCTTTCTAGCTTTGCATTCCCTGCAAGAGTGCTCAGCCTTTCTTCTTTCATTGTTCTAATCATTGATCAGATTGCTGAACAAGAGATAACCAAGTAGGGAATCCCAGTTCCAGAGATCACAGAATTTGGTATCAGTCCCATTACCAGATACTCTTTGGATAATTCTTCAGTTACTTACAAATTAGTGAATTGCTCACATTTTGTTTTCCTTGAGAATATTAAGGGAATCATCATGGAATGTGTTGCACAGATATAGATAAGATTTTTTTGGCATTTCTCAGCAACCATTCTACAATTTGCATATACAATACACTGTTAGGCACCAAGGAATTTGTTTACACAGTTTCAATGAGAACTGTGTTATCTTTCCAATTCTATTTAAATAAATCAATTTTAAATGTAGGTTTTTCACATGTAAATTTTATGAGAAACAATCATTTTTGTGATTGACAGTGGCATGTAGTAGTTCAAAGCACAGATCCTACAATCAAATCTACTCAGGTTCAAAATCTCAGTTCTTCTACTCAATATTATGTAACCTTGAGCAAACTATACAAATATGCTGCCCCTTTATTGCCTTATCTATGAAACTGTGATAATGGTATCTCTTTCAAAGGGATTACATGAAGTAACAGATACAAAGAATTAGGAAAAAAAACCTGGCACCTAGTAAGCTGTAAGTGTAACTACTAATATTATTATGATATCTTCAAGGAGAAAGATGGTATTGTATTAATTGTAAAGCAACAATTCTGACATGTTGCGATTTTTCTTAAATTATTTAGCTCTGTGCCTTACAAAAAAAAGCATTTGTTACTTATTCCTAAGGCTTCTTATACTTCCACAGTCCCATACATCTACCTATTCAATGAAGCAGTGTATAGATGTTTACCATTATTATCATTCCTGAAGATGAAATTATTGCTGGACTACTGTCATAAACTCTCATAAGAAATTTATAAGGCCATTGTCTGATTGGTACAAGAATCTGTCTGGGGCTCTGAATATTCAAGGTGAAATGGAAACCTAAACACCCACTGACATACTTTCCATAACTCCTACAACTCTGGTCCCAAACCCAGTGCTAACAGTACAATTTAGGGCTGGAAAAGAAGGCAAGTCAGACCACTCTAGCAGAGCTAATGGCCTCTCTTCATTGTACTATTTCCCCAGGGAACTATCTCTGAACACTACCTCTAACATGCCTTATTACCTGACCCGACTTCCACCGGCTCTGGTCTTTGCTTTCAGCCACCCCACGCCAGACACTTGGGAATTCTTTATTGTTTTTAAGTTTGTTTGTTTGTTTGTTTAGAGAGATTGCAAGCAAGTGGGAGAGGGACATAGACAGGGAGAGAGAAAATCCTAAGCAGGCTCTGCACTGGGGCTCAATCTCAGAAACCATGAGATCATGATCTGAGCCAAAATCAAGAGTCGGATGCTTAAACAACTGAACCATCCAGGCATTCCTGCACTTGGCAATTCTAATATTTGTCTCATTTCCCAGTTTATCTTATCTGGGAGATAAGACTTTCTTTTTGTCCCTTTCTTAAAATCCTGACAATCTCTTCATGTCACATCAAACCCAGTATTGGTTAACTCAATTTTGAACACTCCTCTCCTGGGGATGACTAGCTAAATTTAGGCAGAGTGGAAAAATGAACCTAGTAACAATGTGTCAGGAAAAAGGCTCTTTCTTACCCTTATGCAATAAGGAAAAGAGGTCAAAAGTAATAATAGACATTGCTCTGATAGTGTTACCCATTACTACATTCATTCATCAAATAATCACTGAGAAGTAAACACCACGATAAATTGTAGAAACGTAAACCTAACTATAATTTAACGCCAACTCTCAAGGAAATCAAATATAGCAAATGATGCACCAGCAATGAATGATATTACAGTGTGATAAGTGCCATAAAAATGAAGAGAAGTCCATAACTGCAAAAATAATGTGTCCTGGGTTTAGGTTCCATCAAAATTATCTTTT
Source organism: Proteles cristata cristata (assembly GCA_017311185.1). NCBI lineage: Eukaryota > Metazoa > Chordata > Mammalia > Carnivora > Hyaenidae > Proteles > Proteles cristata. The sequence continues at coordinate 31,254 of JAESUZ010002822.1, forward strand.
TTACAGAAGCAAATGTCTTGATTCGGCAGTGGACAGACAAATCAATTCAAAGGAACCAGATCTATTCACTAATCTAAAGCTCTGACCCCCAAAGTGCGTTCCCCAGGCCATGGACATCTGCATCATCTGGGAGTTTATTAGAAATACAAAATCCCAGGCCCACCCCAGAATTACTGAATCAGAATCTGAATGTTGATTATACCACCTGGTGGCTGGTGAACACATTATAATGTAAGAAGTACTATTTTTTTTTAAGTTTATTTATTTATTTGAGGGGGTGGGGGGGTTGGCATAGAGAGAGGAGGAGAGAGAATCCCAAGAAGGTTCCGAGCTGTCAGGGCAAAGCCCAGTGAGGGGCTCAAACTCACCAACTGTGCAATCGTGACCTTAGCTGAAATCAAGAGTTGGATGGTTAAATGACTGAATCACCCAATTGCTCCTAAGAGGAGCTGTTCTAAAGCAAATCTTGGCTCACAGAAGCAGTGGCTAAGGCCTGGCCCCTCTCTGTGCAAGTTATAGGAAAGTGAGTTGGTAGCTCTTTGGGAATAGGGAAGATGCTAGTTCATCTAGAGCCTAACATGCAGTAGCTACTAAATGTTTATTGTTTGAATATATGAATGGATAACTAAAGGAATGAATACAAGCATTAATGAGTGATATTCTTAATCACTTTTTGAGCCCAAAAGAAGAGAAGAAAAGAAAGTAAAGTAAAAACAAAAAATTAAGTAATCAAGCATGTTAAATCACATTTTTTAATAACATTTTGACTATTGCCAATTAAACTAAAGGGCAAAAAAGTAAAACCATTCAGGCAGAAGGCATTCCAATGCTAAATCCAGCTGAATTTGAATTTTAGTGTAATTATACTTTTTAGTGCAGGAAAAGTGAAATTTTCAGCAACATATTTGGGCTTTATCATTTTCGTATTTAATTTAAAAATATAAATTTATGCTAGAACAATACCTGGTTATTGCTAATTTCATAGTCACATAAATCAGTAGCATAGGATTTAAGGTGATAAATAAAAACAAATACTCAATTTGTGTTACTATTGCATATCAGCAGATATACACATATTAGAAAACCATAAACTTGTAAAAAGCCACACTGAATTGATACATGCTAATGGAAGTGGCAATTAATGCTAGGATGAAGCAAAGAATACATTTTCATTATTTTATACACTAAAATAATAGAATGAGAAAAAACAGGAGGCTTTTGATAATAAAGGGAAATGATTCCAGAAAATAAAGAGGAAATTTAGAATTAATTGGGTGATTCTAATGAATAGATATATAACCTTTAAGGGTCACAATGGTGATCGAAACTTTGATTTTATACATACACGCATTAGGATGAACATGGCAACTGAATCTTTAGACAAAGGTTATTCCATGTCCCTAAAACACAAAATTTAATCTTTTCCTGAAAGACAATTGTTTAGGTACCTGTACCAAAAGGTAGTTAAACTATGCCCCCAGTTTTAGAGCAATATGAAAATGGCCAAGACACTTGATATCATCAACCTCAAAAATACCTCAAGGTAAAAATGTAAAATAGCCTATATATTAGCAGCAGATACAAATGTATTTCTAATTTGCAGCAGTCTAATATAAGTAATCCCCAACAACGCCTGTATTCTTGAACTTCCAGTACAACTTAAGAGGAATGTCATCTATCTTCAGAAACCATTGGACTATAAGATACAGAGGCACTAGATTTGTTCTATACATCTTTAGCCAACAAGCAACGTACAAGAATATCAGAAAGCAAAAATTGAGCTCACCACAAAAAGAACTTCGTAACAATGAAAGCCATCCAAAAGTGAAAAATTGTCTAATTTGATTAGATTTATATAAAAGCAGGATTTTACCCAGAAATCATCATGATGCTCTGAAGTGCATTCATCCATTGACTTTGAACAAAATAAACACTGAGTTTTCTTCCTACTCTTGGATTACTTATTACATTTAGAACATCACACTGAAAATTTTGCATACCTATTTCAGGTCAAAAAACATAGTTTGTTTCTACCTCATGTGCCACATCAAAGCATAGTTTTTAGTTATTAAAAATGCATTATTTCTCAAACCCTGGTCTCCATAATTTCTTTTGCTTACACTGCTTGACAGCATGATAGTTCTGGGCCACTATGTCACTGTGCTCTCCTCTCCCTTTGTCCCAGTTGTAAATTAAGGCAGGTACCTCATAGTAGATATAAATGGATCATTCCATATCTAGCAGATGATTTAGAGAGCTCATGTTAGACATGTACCCTTTTTACATGGGTTGGGAGGAGAAGTCAAACTCTGAAATACTCTCTTGAAGAAGGGAAAAAAAACTTTTAGTCATTAAATTTAAAAAATAAGTAAACAATCTCTATAGAAAGGCTTTCAAAATGCTTAATTTCTGGCTTTAAGAAAGTCTGCAATTTCTGGATCAGAATATCTTTATAAATATAAAGATAAACATATCTTTATAAGTTATGGAAACTAAACATGTTCCCTTTTCCTCCTCTTCCCCTTCCTCCTCCTCCTCCTCCTTCTCTCCTCCTTTTTTTGAAAGCTGATTGCTAAAAATACAAAAGAAAGGAGAGGAGGGAAAATAGAGGTCTCTACTTCTTCCTCTCTCATGCGGTCTCTCTTAAAAAAAAAAAAAAACACTATTACCAGATAATGAATGTCACCATTCATCATGAAATTGGTGAGGCAGTGGAAAAGGGAGATATGCAATTATGTAGAGCCTAATTTGGCCTTTGAGTGTCTCCATTCACATGAAATTCATGTCAAGATTCCAATAGATAATACATTTAGCATGTGAGTAGTATTGACAGCAAACTCTTCCAATACTGCCATAATTCCTGTTTTTAAAAGTTTTGTAGCTACTTGTATACCATATTTATACTTGCTTTTGCATAACACTTCGTACTTTTCAGCCTAATAGTGGTTGTTCAAAATCTTGAATCACGAAGGATGGTTACCTAGTTCTCTTCAACAAGAGAAATCAGACAGTGAGGGTTTTTGACTTATAGATAGACAATGATGCTTCATCTGACTGCTCATAAGCACAAGTAGGTCAGGAACCAATTATCTAAGGTATTTTTGTGAGTGTGACAGCCAACTCAAGCTGGAACTTGAGGAACCTTTATGCAGCCATTGTTGATTTCATATGTCAGTACCAAAAAAAAACCATTTTGAGAAAAGTTCCATTTCAATTTTAATGTGCCTTCGGGACTAAGAGAATCCACTGTTAGACTTCCAAAAACTTTGAAGATTGTAAACATAAGTACATAGGATAAATGTTAGGACATATAAATGACATGTACGGTGATGGGTCCAAAGGAATCCTGCTCTAAATTCAAATTCACCAGAGAGAAAGGAATCTATAGGTAAAAGCAATCCATTAATGAGGATATTGTTTTCAATTCCTAAATCCTTTTCCCTAGCATTAAATAACACTATTCTACATTCTTAATTTTTAAGTGTCCTATAATAGTTGTTAAGAAAAACCAAAGAGTAGGTAAGCAAAAGACAGAAAGTGGAAGAAAAAAAAAATGCTAGTGAAGCTAAAGCAATGTAGTTAAATGACAAGGAAACTGAACTCTAGGATAAATGAAGAAAATGGGTATGTGATGAGGTTCTCAGTACCGAAAACATTCACACTGATCTGATAAAGTGAATTATCTTACCTCTCTATAAAAATGCACTAGGTTGCAATTTCTTCACACTGCAGTTTGAAAAACATGTATATCTTCATAAATTGTTTCATGGCATGGTATAATGGAAAAAATTCATGGACACTATCCTTGTGAATAGAGTCAGATGATTTTGGATACTCACTGTATTGCCTTTAGAAAATTATTTCACTCCTCTGGGCTTTGTTTTACTCATTTTCATAATGAACTAGTAAAACTTAACTCGTATGATTCTGCTGAAAACCAAATCAAGCAGTATACGTGTATCTTCTAACATAGCATCTGCCTCTGCTTCTAACACAGTATGAGAAATATCAGTAGTTTCTAATTCCCTTTACTTCTCCTTATATTAATCCTTTCTTGTCTGCTAAGATTTCTAAGACTTTGTGGAAAGAAATTCTTTTTGTCCGCATTAAGCTTCCAAGCCTGGCAGAACTAAGGATTCCTCATTGTGGTGTTATCCATCTGCTCAAGGAATTTCTGAGAATATAGATAAATAAACTTCTTATGTTTTACATCAGTCAAGCTGCCATTAGGGAAGGAGGAAGTTGGGGGAAAATTAGCTATGAGGAGTCTCCCTTAGGGAGACACAAATTCACATCCTAGTTGTTGCAGTTGGTCATGTAAAAACCCAGAGTTGATCTTTAACCTAATAGATACAGGAAATCAAGCCAAATACCTTTTAAAAAATATCCTATTCTCAAAAACCCCTGCCTCTCAACAGCTATGATGCTTATGCAAGAACAAAACTTACATAAATATTAATTCCAGCTCCGTGTTTCCCTTGTTGATGGCTGAACAGTTTGAAAGGGAAAAAAGTGTGATTCAAATATTTTTTCTAATTAAAATATATTTTAAATGTCCATCAACAATCATATAGCTCCACTGACATTAGACATTAGTTGACAATCTTCTTAATGTTTGTTAGTGGTTGATTTTCAGTCCAATAACTATACCAAATAGGAGTCTTTGATCAAACAGAAACATACATGTGGTCGGTCCACTGACCCTAATCCACAGTGTATACCTTCCTAGAAGTCACTCATGAACTGAAGAAAGAAAAGGCAAAAATTTTAATATAAACATAAAGTAATTTACCTTTCAGTAAGTCCAAAAGAATATGCTTCATTTTGGATTCTTTTGTTTTTTGCAAAATTTTAAATTATGCGTTTATTAACTAGTATATATGGAACATGCAAGAGATGATGCAGGATTAATTTTTCCAAAGTGTAGGACAGAAAAATTATAAACTTTACCATCTCTCTAATAGGGCTTTTGAAAAAATAGATGACGTGTAATTTTTTTCCTGGTACACTCAAACTAAAAATCATTTTTGACTCAGTTCCCAAGTTTTTGAAGAGTACACTATAATTTCTATAGAGATGTTCAGCTCATTCATAACAATCTTGATGTGACATAATCACTAGGTTCTAGAAAATATCCAAATGTCTAAAATTTAGGCAGCTGACTTTCTATCAAGCTGCTGTGTTTTAGAGATGTACCATGTATAATGTAGCTTGCTGAGTCTTCATCCATTATAATCAGAAATAAAACTAACATCTTTCATGTAAGGTATTTGGTTACAAATAATGAGGCTTTGGGCTTTGACAAACATAGTTCCTTTACTACATTAAAAAAAATCAGGGTCTGTGATTAGGTGTTCTCCTATTCAGAAATGCTACATTTGCAAACTGTAATATACTACTGAGAAAATGGCACAATAAAAAAAGAAAAAAAAAGATAGAGGTGCCAGACTATCTCACTATTATCATCACATTTGGTTTTCTGTAATATTTTGTGCAATCATTAAAAACAAGATAACAGTAATATTTTAGCCATCTCAATACCTAGAAGATTTCTATTCCTTTGGCTAGGAATGTTTTCCTTGGATGATTGGCTGACAATATCCAAAGGATAATTTTAGGTCCTGAAGAATTAAACACAGGTCTATTTTTATGAGGTGGGACAGATTGGAAACTGTTCTTTCTGCTTGTTCCAGTGAAATTGGAAATGAAAAGAATGTGTGTCATATGAGGGACAAGTGTCATGAAGCCCATCTGAATTATATTTCATGCCCCTCTTTATAGCCTAATGTTCAACTATATCCATTTTCCTGGCAGTATTGCACCCATCAAAAACAAGTTATTGACACTTATATCTCATATATAAATCAAATCAGGCAGACAAAGCAAAGAAGGTGGTTTCAGAGAGATTAGATGATGGAGTCGAATAATGTATTTGTTTTTCACCTCTAGGATATCACTTTAATGCTATCCTGAAACAATGGCACAAAATCATTCCAATTAAATGATCTTAAAATAAGACATAAAGCAAATTCAGGTGATCTCATTCTGTCTGGTGTGTCAAGAGTTGACAGCACAAAATTGAGCAGAAATAGTTTAAATTTAGCAGTCTTCACATATGTGTACAAGGACTGAGAACAGAAATTGGATTTGCTTCAGTGGAGTCAATTAAGAAAGACTCAACAAGGAAGGGTTGAAGTGCATTGACAGGGCGCTGGGGATTCTGTGAATATTGACTGGCACTGGCTTGGGTACAAATTAAGGAAGGGATTCTGGTTTGTGACATTAATTTTCTTCAACTGAAAAATTACACTAATAGGTAAGTGATTATATAAATAATAATAATGATGATGATAAAAGACAAATGTAATGAAGAGACACATTCACTGCTGATCAGCTACCAAATGACCATGTCAGTTTTGCTCTTATATTTAAGGACTCTTGTCATATAGTTTATTTCACCCATTTCTTCCGATGGGACTCTAGTCATCACACCTCATTCCATTTCATGGTATTATTCACATAATATTTACTCTGCTCTAAAGAATTGAGAAGTATCTGAGAATAAAGCAAAGTTTTTTTTTCCTTTATCACTTCTATGGCAAATAATTGAGACTACTCTGGCTTACTCAGCACATCATTCACTTCTCTTGCCTTTCTTATCATCTCTGAGGTCTGAAATGTTAGGTAGGAATCATTTGTGAAAGTGTTTACTGTGAAATGAAAGGCAGTGAGAAGCTGTAGTGGGGAGAATATGCTAATCAAAACAAATCAACACCCAAGGCTGCCGTTTGGTGCTTATTTCATTAACAACTGTTAGATTAGGAAAGACTTCCCAAAAAAGGAAAAATGTCAAACCAATTTTCATTTTAAGGAATTATGGGAATGTACAGTAACCTCAAATTCTACAGTCTTTGGTGGGTGACAAACATAAGTAAAACTAAAAGTGAAGCGAATTTTATACTCTCGCACTGTGCCCTATTTTTCTTGCTTCCCCCCCCATAAAGAACATATTTAAAATGAACATGTTGGTAAGAATCTTGTGTTGCAGTAATTGGTATCTCATCTCTGATGCAAAATAACATTTTTGAGATTTTGCTTTGCCTTTCTTTCTTTGTTTTATACAACCAGAATCCATGCCCTAACTTCATAAAGAAGTTGGATATTCCTGTCATTTGCATAACAACAACAACAACAACAACAAAAGGCAAGTACAGGTTAATGAAAAAATACTAACAGGAAGCTACAAAGCCTGGGAACTATCTGGACAAAGTGCATTTAAGAATCTAGTAAGTGTTCCACTTTAAAGTATTGTGGTAAATACCCAATATAACACATTTCCAGTACCTGGGGGTGGGGGTGGGGGTGGGGATATTTATCCTGAAGGATTGGTTTTAAATGTTTAAATTTTAGGCTTTTATTTATACAATTCAGAAAACCATGATCTGTATTCATGACTTTGTCCTAAATTTGTGCTCTTCATACCCAACACTTTTCTTCAATAATCAGAAGCAAACTCTCCTTGAAACAATGCTGAATTCCTTATGATTGGAAAATTTTGTTTCCCATTGGGATGACTCAGGGGTGTGATTTTATAACTGAAAGAACTGGAATTGGGAACTGGAAACACAGGAAAGAAAGCTTCTTTCTGAGAACTGCATGCTCTCTCATATTCTTCTCTGCCAACTTCAACACTCTCATTCTGCTTCCAAACATCAGAACAGAACAATGGCTGCTCTGACTATACAATTAAAGTGGCCAGTCCAACTGACAAGAGCAGCGTGGCAATCTCAAATGACTCTGGCTATTAGGACCTGAAAAAGTAGGTAGAGAGAGAGAACATGGCTTCAAATCAGCCCAGCAGCTTTTTACCTTAAGGTAATGTCAGACTGTGTATCGCCAGAACTTCCATTTTTCATGAAAAGCAAGATTACTAATTTTTTGTATGTGTGTCAAATCCCCCAATCATAAATGCTGGCAATTTTTAAATAACACAGCTCAGATGAAACTAAACAAGTCCATGAGCCAACAGATATTAGCTGAGAATTAGCTGAGTGTAGATGAGGAAAGCACTAGACAAAATCATTAGTCGTGGAAGTCTACAGCTATGCCCAGAGGCAAGACATCAAAGTAGGGTAAGTGGGCAAGAAATACTTGGAACTCCCTATCTTCCAGAGTCTCATCTGCTAGAACTTTCCATCAGCTAAGTATAAGAAGACTACTGAGCAAGGGAACCTAGGTAATATAAATTGCATGGTTTGGCCTCCTGTGACTAGGAGTAGAGCAGAGAAAGATAAACAAGGAACTGGAAGATCAAGCAAAAAAATATCCTGCATATTTTATGAGACTGCTTATCATGACTTTCAAGGCAGCACATCTTTTTATGAATAGATGGAAAGATGACAAAATGGATTAATGGTGGCATGAATTGATTAAGAACTTGGACCCTGAATGTAGTCTTTCCAGATTCATATTGCATCTACTCTACTCTTTAATGTGTCTTGGATAGGCTCCTCAATATGTAAAATGAGAATAATGGGAGAATCCACATAATAGGATTGTTATAAATTTTAAATTACAAACTGTGTGTAAAGTTCTCGGACTTATGCTTTAAAGATCATAGTATTTGTTAATTATTAGTAATTATAATCATTTGCTCCACTTTACTTTACCAAATGATTCTGATGGGCTGGCCTATTGCCCCAGCATAGAGTCTCATTTAAAATAGAATCAAAGGTACCGACCAAATAAAACTGCTAAGTATGAGTCCCAAAAGAGGTAAACATAAGATACTTTTCTTGTAATAACCATCTCCATTGTTGCCAGCAAAGCTGTGACACATTGGGTAGGTAATGAAATTGGTCATCTTCTGGTAATTCAAGCTCTACATTTTTAGAACTTTAGGACTTTAAGGATAATTAGGTAAACCAACATTTGGTATGTCTAGCTAAAGAGAAAAACACTTGAAAGGACTGAAAAGGTTTCCATACATGAACATCATTAATTTGAATCCCATAAACTGTTGCATACTATTTTTGATGCACTACTCGGAGAGGAGACACAATTCTTAAAATAAAACCAAGGAGGGGTGGCTGGGTAGCCCAGTTGCTTAAGCTTCTGACTCCTGATTTCAGCTCAGATCATTATCTCACTGTTGTGAGATACAACCCCACATCAGGCTCTGCACTGGGCATGGAGCCTACTTAAGATTCTCTCTCTCTCTCTCTCTCTCTCTCTCTCTCTCTCTCTCTCTCTCTCTCTCTTTCTCTCCCTCTCCTCTCCTCTCCTCTCCCCCTCCCGTCCCTTTCCCATATGCATGCAAACATCAATAACATCAATAACATAAAGCCAAGGAAAAGAAAAAGAAGATAAAATGAGCTTATTATTTCTCAAAGAACATCTTTGGTATTTGGATGCCAAGAATTTATTTCTTCCTCATTCTTATGTTCGCAAGATTAATATCCTTATATTGCAGACAGTAAAGATTAGAAGATCTATTAGAACATGAGCTAAGGCTAGACTAGCTATTGAACCTTTCAAACCTCCTTGAATCAATGAGGCCAGTAGGGCCAGGAACAGGATACTGCCAGGAAGATCAAGATCCTTGTGACTTCAACTGACTAAGATAAATAGGGTACTATGAGGGAAGAGCTCTGTCTTTATTGACACTAGGAGCTAAAGAAAAAGGGCAGAAAATGGTGCTCAGCTTATTACAGCATCACAAATACTGAACCATCTGCAGATTATCAATGGGTACTTAGGACAGAGTACAAAGGAACTAAAAACTTTCTATTCAGTAGCGTTCTCCAAGGCATGAATGTGCAAATATAATGGCACAATAATAAACTGAAGACAAAAGAGAAACAGCAGCAGAACTAACAGAAGATGGAGTAAGAATCCTAGAATTGGGTTTTTTTTTGTTGTTTTTGTTTCCTTTGTTTTATTTTTAGTGATTGAAAAATGAATACACGATTCACTCATAGTGTTGATTTGGATCCTCTCAATTCCATTGTGTATTAAATCTATTGGTAAATAATTCTACTCAGGTATACTACAATGTGGAAAGCACAAAGCAGACCACGTCCTGACTATTCTCTCCTATGAATCTCAGACCTCCAGTTCCACAGAAGTGAATCATATAGCTTGATTTTTAAAAAGGATGTCTTTATAAACAGCTATTGCCAGGCAAAATGAGTCGTATATTTTATTTCTATCAGAGCATCTAATTTAGTGTTTCTCAATGCTGACTGGACATTAGAATTGCCTGAATAGCAAAATAATTACCCCAGAGTTTTAATCCAGATCAATTAAATCAAAATCTCTGGTGGTAAAATTCAGGAATCAGTATTTTTTAAAAATGTCTTTGTGTGATTACAATGTACAACTCTGGTGAATATACTTCTAGACTTCTGAGTCACACACAGTTCTTTGAGACATCTAGTTCTGGTCCCACAATATGCTTAAGACACAACAAAAGAAAACAGCCTTCAATGTAGTTTTGCTTCTACATATATAACTAAGAGCAGATGGTTTTTATATGGATTTCTAGACAGCAATTTTAATGGAAGATAAGTACTTTAAAAATAAGGAGAACTCTATTAGATAGGAATTGATTTTTGAATGATAGAATTTAAGCGCTGGAAGTGAAAAAGTGTATCTAGGTAGAAACAATAGAGTATCATGAATAGGAGTTATTTCAAAGTTCCTTGGTTCACTGCTCCCCTACCCCACCATTAAGTATGAAGAGGAAGAGGAAGAGGAAGAGGAAGAGGAAGAAGAAGAAGAAGAAGAAGAAGAAGAAGAAGACCACTGAGGCCCAGTAAAGGAAGGTAAGGAGACTAAATTCATGAAATTAGTTAAGAAAGAGAACAGTAGAGTCCAAGTCTCTTGACACTAAAGCCAATGTTCTTACTCCTACTTTACATCTTACCTCACAAATTTCAAAATAGACACAATGGTTTCATGTTTGGAAGAGTGCTGATGATACTGGGTTGTTCTATTGCCATTTTTATTACATTGGGAAATGTGTTTCCCAGAATCTCTTTCCTTATGTGGATCTAGATTAAAGTTGGCCAAAAGGGAGGTTGTATGAGGCTAGGTAGGCTGGAGTGAAACAGCTGATATTAATCTAAGGATTTGGGGGTCAGATGCAACAACAAACTGATGCATAAGTACTGGAATATTATGCCTTACCTTGCTCTCCTCACTACATATTCAGCTTTCTTCTTAACTTCTGGCCTTGTTGACCAACAGCAAACATAAGCGTTATCAGCAGACACTTAGTTGTGAACTCACAGGGGCAGTAGGTACAAGGAGCCACTAACTTTTTGTGGGATTTTCCATGGGTTCCCCTTCCTAGTCTCACTCTGGCAGCAAGCTGACTTGTCGACCTATCCCAGTGCTCCAGGAGGGCTGGTTAACATTTTTAGATCTTATAACTTTTATTTGTGGACCCTTGCATCTCTAGTGCCTTCCACAAAAGTGTAGTATCTTATGATAAATCTCTTATTCTATTATTCTCCTATTGGCTCTGCTTTCATGAGTGAACCCTGACTGGGTCCAGGGGAAGGGGGTAATAAAATAGGACTTTCAACTTCTACAGTGCGGTTATAAACCCAAGGTGATGGTGATAATATTCATTCTCAAAATGCTCAAAATTTACAAAGTGACTCTTTATAGTTTCTAATTAATTCCTGTTTTATAAAGGAAAAAAGGCATGTTCAATTCCAGAATAAAGCAGCCTCAATTCAGAGGAATGAAGTCACGTCTCCTGAATCACTACCGCCTATGGCCGCCACCCCAGGCTCCTCCGACTCTCCTGCAGACAGTTCTTCAGTGAACACTGACACTGTTGGCAAATTCTGCTAATTATACAAGTCACTTTTGAAATATTCATTTGGATTACTTTACAGACATGGATATTAATGGCTTGCTAGCTTTGAAAAAAAAAAGAAAGAAAAGAGGTTCTTTGATCTTAGAGAGCTGGGTCCTGTACTCTGGTAAAGAAAAGTGGACTGGAGAGAAGGGAATCTGAGCAATTTCCTAGTCATCCAAGTAATGGTAGTAAAGGGATCTTCCTTTGATTTCAGTGGTTATACTTAAAGGTACAGAGCAAGTAGTCGCAATCACGCTTTCAGGAGCCATTCAAAAACCCACATGAAGCTACAAACATCTAAATCTGACCAACTCAATATGGTTTCATTCTCAATGGCGAGGTTGAGACATGCAGAACAGTTACAACAAACAATTTTGGAAGTCCTTGGGCACTGTGCAGAAAGCACTGAGTAGAAACTGGAATTAATCACATTTTAACAGATCAGGAGTATTTAGTAGTGAATTAGTGAAGCATGGAAGTCTATAGTTAATTAGGAAAACACTAATAACACTGATGGCGTTATAACTATATGCAAAGTTACCATCACATTGCCATGTTGGTTAAGAGTGAAATTTCCCAAGCCTTACTGTCTGGATATTCTAATTCAGTAGATATGTGATTAGACCTATATTAGTTACCCCTTGCTACATTAGAGACTACTCCCAAACTTAGATACTATTAAAACAGCAAATATCCACTATCTCACACAGTTTCTAAGGTCAGAAATCTAGAGGTGACTTGGCATAGTGGTTCAGGCATAGGGTCTTTCATAAGGTTACAGTGACACTGTCAGCTGGGGCTTGACGACTGGAAGAATTGCATGGAGCCAGAGGAGCTCTTTCCAAGATATCCTACTCACGTGGTTGTTGCCAGGTGGCTTTGGCCCTCATTATTTATTTCCAGAAGACTTTAGTTCCTTACCACATGTGGTTTTCCAGGGCTCTTCTACATGGCAGCTGGCTTTTGCCAAAACAAGATATCCGAGAGAGAGAGAGGCTAAGTGACCAAGACGGGACCCATAGTGCCTTTTACATCCAATTCTCAGAAGTGACCTATCATCATTTCTGCTGTATTCTATTAAATACGATCAATTTGTGTGAAGAGCAGGAAACAAAGATTAGTGGGAGCCATCTCTGAAGCTGCCTTCCACAGGCACAATAGTATACTTTAGTCAACATCTAAGAAGATTCATTTGCATGTGGTCTGTAGAGTACAGTTTAATAAAAGTATGTTCTATAAAGCATGCTAGTTTTTAAAAAATATACAATTAGTCTATCACCAATCCATTCACTCATTCAATAAATAAACATTATTTTCTTCAGAAAATGTTGTTTATCACTGGGATAAGAAGTCTTTAAAATTTGGCTAAACCCACCCCTAAGATCCTGTCAAATGCATGATGGAATGGAAAGAAAGACACTGAGGTTGATACAAACTCCCACCTGGTAACACTGAAGCATCCGTATCAAAGACAAGCAGTGGTTTGGTAACTGGCTGAAATACTGAAGACTTTCTGAGTGCTTCAGATGATAGGGTTGCCAGTCACCTGAAAGTACAGTCCCTGATACAAAAGGCCTTCTAGAAAAGTAATGGCAAAAGAGACTAAAGAGTTTTGCTGGATTTTTAATTGCCAACTCAAGCATAGCTCCCCAACCTATTCCGATTAACAAAACATATCAATGAGGAGAAAGAAGCTTCCAAACTTGGCAAGAAACAATTGGGAAATTGGGAACAATTGGGAAAACACCAACTAGGGCTCTGAAAACTGGTAGAGTTGGAAGCTTAGCCCATCAGATAAAAGTTGGCTTGTAAGATAAAGGACTCCTGCAAGGCTTTAAGGGATAGAATTTAAGTACAGGATTTTGGTACTTCACTTGGTTCAGGTCTGTGTGCTCACATTTGGTGATCCCTCAAATCCTTCACATTAAACATTGATAACAGGGATTAGAAGCTCTAGTCTAACAGAAAGATGCAGAGAAGGAGTCTTTAGCTTTTGCCAAAAGCTGTCTGCTCAGAAGTTTACCGCTTGTCAATGTAAATAGGCCAATCAGAAAGACATTCCAGCAATAAATTTGGACTGACAAAACCCTCTCAACTACATGCTTCTTCAGTACCAATTCAGTGGCAACAAGAAACAAATAGTTAATGGTTGTATAATGTTTACTGTAATTTTGGGGCTTCCTACATATCCAGATCAGCAAACATCAAGGATGTTCATGATCTTTTCCAATAACCTCAAACACAGAGCCTGAAAGAGGTCCCGATTAAGCACTCTTACGTGGAATTTAAGAAACAAAACAAATAAGTAAAGGGAAAAAATGAGAGAGGGAGGGAGAGACACACATAAATCAAAAAAACAGAATCTTAATTGTAGAGAACAAACTGATAGTTACCAGAGGAAAGGGGGCATGAAGGGTGAGTTAAATAGGTTATGGGGATTAGGGAGGTCACTTGTGAGGAACACACGATGATGTATGGAAGTGCTGAATTACTACATTGTACACCTGAAAATAATATACACTGCATTATTAACTATCTGGAATTAAAATAAGAACTGTTTAAAAAGCATTCATTTAGACATTTAGAATTCCAGGACATGGGACACAGGGTCTTAATAACTTCATTAAAAAAAATTGTGGCAGTCTCCCAAAGACCATACCTACAGTGGTTTTAGACAAATCTGCATGTCAGTTCAGGGTGGTTGTTGAGGAATTGGGCAAAGCAGAACGTGCCTTGACACCAAGGTTAAGGGGTTAGCATATAAAAAAATCTGAACCCTAATTGTAGTTTACCAAAGCCTCTTCTTCAGGAAATCAGTAATTGAATTTAAGATTGACTTAAGCCAAAGCTACTGAATATGTTATTGACAGATAATGGGACAGAAGCATCTGTGCTCTATGGGTCCCAAGGCTTCATTCTGAGAATCCCAGCTGTTGTCAGTGTCCATTCAGGGAAGGAAAGAAGCCAAGAACTGTATGAATCTGAAGCAGAGTAATAACAGAAAATGTCAGTTCCTTTGAAATATATAACGGATGACTAACAGTCAGAGGCTCACAAATATTTACTCAGATCAGGTACTGCTCAAGCTACAAGCATACATTGGGCAAATTTAAAATAACCTTCATAAGGAGAACCAGAAATGGTCAATGAACATGTAGATCTCTGCTCTTCAGAGATCTGCATGTGTATGCTGAAATGGGTCTTCACTTGACTATACAGTTGTGTGTAGATAAAAACTAGACCCTTTTTACTAACATGCAATGTCATAAGGGTTGTTGGCTGAATGAAGATAATAGTTAACACATCACATTGTAAAATTCCACTCATAACAATGTTTCCCTTCCTATTGCCTTCCCCACCAGCCAAGATTTCCCAGGCAGTATTCTAAAGTAGGTTCTTTGGTTCACATTCTTAGCCACCTGATTTTTCATGCTGATTCTGAACATTTTGGAAATTATGGTGACAAATGAACATTGGAAGTTTTCTAGGTTGTCGCCTTCCCCTAGACTTCAGGGAGTATTCTTCCACCCCCCCCCCATTGACCTTTAAAAAAAGAAACTCAAAAATATAACAATTTAAAATGGAACAAAAGCTTGATGTCATAAAGTACAATCATGTTTCTAAGCCTTGAATCCCATTCTTCTCCTCTGCTCATCCATTTACTATCTGATTAGCAATCACATTGAAGAGCCCAGTTTCCCCTCCCCCCCCAAAAAGGATAATCTCATCTTTAGAAAGTTCTTATGCTGAGGCAAAATTCATCTTCCTGAAACATTTAAGCACTGTTTTTTTTTTTATCTTTGAAACCATATATAAGATGAACTTTCACATATTTTATGGCAGCAATCACATTTTCCTTGCATCTTTGTTTTCCTGAGCTAGACATTCGCAATTTCTTCAAGATATATATATATTCATATATATATATTTTAAGCCTTGTCTGGATCTGGTCGATCTACTCTTCCTGTGTTGCATGTTTCTGTCATATTCTTAATGTTCAGTGCTTAAACCCAAAGACAGATTGTCCAGGTGTGAGTGGTCACTGCTAATTGAAGAGAAATTCTTACCTCCTTAATTGAATTAAGCTCCTTCTCAATTTAGTCTGAGTTTGCAATCTTTGCTGACAGCATGTCAATTAAATACACAAAATAACTGCCTTATAAAACCCCTAAACCTGTCTCTAAAATGAGTTTCTCCTTTTGTTTATGTGTTTTAATTTTTAGATGCACATGCACACATAAGTATTATCAGTAAGCTTTCTATTGTTATATAGCCATTACTCAAATCTTTCAAAAAATTGTATTCACAGTCTGTCTTTCATTCTGTCAACTATTCTTCCTAGTTTTGTGTACTCATAAATGCAGTTGATATCTTTTCTCTATCTGGACATTATTGATATGAGAACCAGGAATCTAATGGACTTTCAGCATTGACCTTTAATCTTTTTTTTAAAAAAATGTTTATTTATTTATTTTGAGAGTGAGGAAGAGCAGAGAGATGGAGAGAGAGAACCCGAAGCAGGCTCCATACTGTCAGCGCAGAGCCTGTCACAGGGCTCTGTCTTACAAACCGTGAGATCATGACCTGGGTGGAAATTAAAATTGGAGTCTTAACTGACTGAGCCATCCAGGTACCCCAACCTTTAACCTTAAAACATTTTTTTTTTAATTTTTTTAAATGTTTTATTTATTTCTAGGAGAGAGAGACAGCGTGAGCAGGGAGGGTCAGAGAGAGAGGGAGACACAGACTCTGAAACAGGCTCCAGGCTCTGAGCTGGCAGTCAGCACAGAGCCTGACGCGGGGCTCGAACACACAACCGCGAGATCATGACCTAAGCGAAAGTCGGACGCTTAACCGACTAAGCCACCCAGGCGCCCCTAAAACATTTCTTTAATGATCTAGAGGTAGTAGTATTTTGTTCATTTAATCCTCTGAAGTTTGTTTCCACAATAATGTATGAGATACACATTATCATTTCAGTTTTACAGAATAAAAAAGAGCTATAACAGTGATATATCTGTCCAAGGAAAGAATGCAATGAAACCAGCTCCTACTGGTTATAAAAGCCAATTGTCTGCATTTCTCCTTGATACTACATTAATTGACCTCATGTTGATAGCTTGAAATTGGCCATGTTAGGATTATGTAATCAAGGAAATAATACATTTCAAACTTTTTTTTTCCTCTAAAGAATCAGTAGTTAGACATTTAGCACACCACTTGTCAAAAAACACATATTCAATATGAAGCGGAACCAGGTCTTGAATTAATGTCTTACTTTTTATCCCATTTTCCAGGGTCTTAATAATATATTATACTATATTTCCACAATCAGATTTTAATAGTGAGTAAAAGGCAGGGACAATGAATTATATGAGAAGCTGACTTTGCTCAGGTACTAGTAAAAGAGAAAACTTTTAGAGATCCTGAGATATTGAGAGCTGCTGGTTAAGAACATCCCGTATTTCATATTTTGCTCTTTTTTTCTATTAACACATTGCCATAATAACAGGGATTATTCATTCACTATCAACTACTAACCTTGAAATACTTTTCTATTTATTTCCTTTTATCCAGACCTTTTATAAACTGTACTTTATTAATATACCCTTAAACATATTACCAGGCACTTGTGTCCACTGAATTCAATTTATCTTATTGAATCAATCCCAAATCCCATTAGTTCTCTGTCTCTCTTCAGTTATTTCCGAATGAAATTACATTTGTCATACTCCAAAAAGTAACAAAGATTTGCCCAGTGGAAAATGAAGTAGAAAGTTCTTAGAATCAATTGGCATGGTATGAAAAGCATTGATGCTGACTCTTTTGGACAAGGTGTTCTCCACGGTATGTCTTATAGAAGTGAAAATGTGGCGTGAGACACTACAAAGAGGTGTTTTACATGCTGGGAAGACATTCTGACAAGTAAAACTTTTTTAAGGTAATCATAGCTCTAATTTTCCAACTTGACAACAGAGCATCTACGTTTTGTAAAGCCTGGGGAGAGTGGGACCAAAAAATAAAATACTTTCTTCTTGTTGTCTTAAAAAAATGTCTTCTGGGGGAAAAAAAAATAGTTCTCACCTTTGAATGCCTATTTTCTCCTTCTCCTTCTCCCGTTCCTCTCTCCTGCACTACAGAGCCATTCTCCATTTGACAGCTATCAGCCATATGACAACACTGTTTTTCATAGCAATGCACAGACTTTGTTTCCACTGGAGAGGCCCAGGAGGCACAATTTTGGACTTGTTATTAAAGGCAAACCAATGTCCCCCAAAGATTCTCAAAACACTTCATGCCAGAATGTAGTATTTTAAAGCATTCCCATTTCCCATAATTGAATGCATTCGGCATAGCAAGAGGAAGAACATTTAGCAAATACAAGAATTAATACAATTTAGTCTAGAGAGTCTCATAGGATATATGTGGATTTCATGCATATTTTTATAAAAGGTAAGGTTGTGCCAATGATTCAGAACTCAGCTTAAAGACCACTGACCCACGAAAGAAAATAAAACAGGGAAGGTATTTGAAAGGGAACAAAGCATCCTATTAATATTCATCTTGTATTTAAATTGAGTACAGTTTTCATCATTGGGAATATGTGCCCTGTTATAGTTTCTTGGGATGCTTGATCAAGATATTAGTAAAACTCTGTCAGATTTCTGCATAAAATGGAAATAACCATTTCTTCAAAATAAGTTCTCAAATACTGAATGCACATTACAAATATACTATTAATAGTGCATGAGGTCTTCCAATGATTATGATTATGTCATAAAAATATTAGAATATAGGGACCCTATTAGATTATCATGTTAATCATATAGAAGGTCACTTGTTCTAGTCATTTAAATTTGGATTTAATTTGTTTCACAGCAAGATTTTAAAGTTAGAGTTTTAAAACAGCAAGTCAGTAAACATCCAATCTTGATACTAGTAATGTTAACATATAGATTCAGAGGATGCACCTGTTTAAAACAGGACTTGGATTAAAATGAGCATTCAACACAATTGTCCTTTTTCATCTAGTCTCTAAAGCAAAACTGCTTATTTCTATTTATATGTCCTCAAATATAGCCATCAGTAGTAGTCTTTATAGGAAAGTTTTGTATTAATGTTTCTTTGCATGCCAACCACACATCAGAAAGCTAAGAATAAAGAAAACAATCATAGCATTTTAAAGTTGACAAGAATTTTGGTAGAAGATTTTATAGCAAAATAATGTTCCATATGTTTTTTTTTTAATCTCATTTCATCTTTTCATATGAACCTGCAAACCACTATGGCTATGAAAGCTTCTTTAGGATTGAGGCTGAGGAGGCTATGAGTCAAATTTTCCAACTCTGTTTAAAAGAAATAATATGAGAGCACACCTGAGTAGCTCAGTTAGTTGAGCATCCGACTCAATTTTGGCTCAGCTCATGATCCAGGGGTGTGGGACAGAACACCACATCAGGCTCTGTGCTGAATGTTGAGCCTGTTTGAGATTCTCTCTCTCTCTCTCTCTCTCTGATTTTTTTTTTAAAAAAGAAATACTATGAATTGCATGTTTCTGGGAGTGGATATATGAATAGAAACATAGGTAAAAAGATCCTGTTGCTAACCATTTTTCTTCATTTGATTAATTCCATGATATTTTCACCGACTAATCTGCTTTTGATGTAAGTTTATTTCTTAAGATGGTTGTCCGTTTACTTCTGAAACATCATTTGAATATGATCATAGTAATGTATTTGGCCATCAATTGTACTACTCATCTTTTTACTCCCTAAATATAAAGAGGGGCAGAAGAGAACCGGAAAGAAGAAAACTGAGAACCATTCTCACAGGAATCCCAAGTCACTTAATTGCTTTTATCTAGGGGTGTTCACTAGCTTGCATAGTCCAGGTGCAAATGACAGTGGAGGCTCTTAATTTCTGATGAGCAGGATTTTCTTCTACTTTCATATATAAAGAGCATAACACACTAAGACAGTTGAGAAAACAAGGATCCCTAACTTTTAACTCTAGTCTTCAAATTTAATTTTTGTTATAATTGTTTTCAGTTATTTACCTTTCTCTAACACTGTCTTTGGAGTGTAAAGTCTTGAGTTAGTACCAGCTGGGAAATTCCTGATACTAAGAATGGTATATTTACAGTTCTCAGATTAATTGGGTGTGACTTCATACTAATAAGATATGCAATACTAGACACCGGGGTCTCTGTCTTAATGCAAAATTCCATAGCCATAATAGGCAATGTAGTATAGTGTGTGAAACTATATGTTTCAATACTGATTCTGTCATTCACCAAATATGTGATCTCACACAAGCTATTAACTTTTCCTCTGTCCTGATTATTTCATTTGTAAAATGGTAATAGTAATATCCATGCCATAAAGTTGTTCAGAAGATGAAATGAGATAATTCATATAAATATATAATCATGATGCCTGGGGTACCCCAATTATAGGGGTAGCCATGAAAATGTACACCCAGATTTTCTCTCACAGGATATGTCATTGACAGACAGCCCCAGCTGCTGCCTTCCAGATCCACTGAGTATGCACCAATGTCACACTTCCACACAGCTGTTCCAATGACTGAATACTGCAATGATGCTAATGAAGGCCATTCTCACAAAACATGGAGCTCCTTTAATGGTTGGATTTGGCTTGTGCAGTCACCAATAGCCTAGCTGAAAATCTCCTGGAACTGTACTACAATTTGAGATGCTTCCCACCTACACCTACTTCCTGCCGATCTCTGTCAGAGATCTGACCTGCACTGTGATCTGAAGGACCTCTTTTCCTTTACCACACCCTCTTCTTTATTTTTCACAGCTATTTCTTCCAGTACATAGCTTGCATATCCTATCTTGACAAAAGCATACCGAAAAACCTAACTTAGCACCATTAGTTATTGTATTATTCTCCAAGTTTATCGCCTTTGAGTCTATGTGCTTTCTTTTCAATAAAAATATTATCTTTTTTTAATATTTTTATTTTATTTCTAGGAGAGAGAGAGAGACAGCGTGAGCAGGGGAGGGTCAGAGAGAGAGGGAGTCACAGACTGAAACAGGCTCCAGGCTCTTAGCTGGCAGTCAGCACAGAGCCCGACGCGGGGCCCAAACCCACGAACCGCGAGATCATGACCTAAGCGAAAGTCAGATGCTTAACCGACTAAGCCACCCAGGAGCCCCAAATATTATCTTTTCTAAACCAAAAAATCCAACTTTTTTCTTTCTTCTTCCCTGTACAGATGAACGTCAGATGATATTGGTTCTGCAGTCAGTTGTTCCATTAACTTGTTTGATCTTGAAAGAACCATTTATTTGCTAGGAGCTTCAGTCTCCTCAGCTACAGAAGGGGATCATATGATTTCTAATATCTTTGCAAATCTAAAATTCAGCTTTTCTATGACCTATTATGGACTAGTTGCTGAAAGGATACAAAGAAGAGTCAAATGCTGTTCCTAGGTCCCAGAAGCTCACCATCTACCAAGGGAGATGTGTCAGATATACATAAATAACTAGACCACTTTTTTATTTTTTCTTTTATTTATACCTTTAAATATGAGTAAATAGCCCCCCGGAGACATGGCTGGCTTTGTGTTTATTCCGCTACCCTTTTGGGAAGTACTGAGAAGGTTTCCACAAAATGACAAATGTACTACTTCTCTAAGAAACAAATATATGAACACTTGCATCATCATAGTTATTCATCGGTTGATTGGTTGGAAAATGATAAGAAGGGCTGTCTGAGAGTGGATGAGAAAAAAGAGATACGTTTATTGTAATATTTTAGAGAAAAGAACTCTAGAGAACTACTCCTGTAATTTTCTCTCTACAGGAGAACTCTGTATGTGCAGTCCATTTCCTAAGGGATGAACTCTGCTGGGTAAGTTAATGATTCTCAGCTCCTGTCTGCATAAACACAAGCATCTCAGAACAATCTGTCTCATGGGCAATTTTACAAACATTTCTTTCATCTGATTTTAAGTTTTTGATTTTTCAAATCAATCACTCTTTATTTCTATTTTATAAAATATCATTACTATAAAAGTAAAATAGGCTAAGATGAAATTTGGAAAACAAATATATAATGAGGAAAATAGAGATCACTATAGCTCACCATTTGGTAATCGCTCAAAGTCTCGTCTGTTTTACCCCCAATATTTTTATTCTATGCGTGCATAACCTGAATTGACTCTACTCAGTATGGTTTTAAAAAAATTTTTTCACTTTAAATTGTTATCTGTACACTCTCCCCTAATCACAATGTCATCAAAACATGGTTATAGTAGTATAATGTTATCATTTGTGTGTGTAGTTTATGTGCCAATTCCTCCACTTTTGAATAGCTAAATGGTTCCCCATTTGAGCCTTTAACAATGATACTGTGTCTCGGATGAAAATTTCTTCTCTTCCAAGTACAGGCACACACATAACCCATTCTTCAGAAACTAACCACTGTGGCCCTCTCTGGAAACCACATCTGCTTGGGCAGTACTGGACAACAATCACTACTCGAGGACTAAACAATACTCAGTGAGGTTTCTGGAAGAAGCTCGCTCGCTCATTCATTCATTCATTCTTATTTATTTGTTTGTTTGTTTATTTATTTATTTATGAAGGTATATTAAAGGTGTTCAAAGAGGTCAGAGTCTCCTTGTAAAGGTACAAACCAAACTATAAAGAGAAAGCAATTAAGCTGAATCTAGAAGCAGCAGTCATGAGGTAGTGAGAGTATAAAGATGCAGGCAGGAGTCAGAAGCATTAATAAACATGGGGCGCCTGGGTGGCTCAGTCGGTTAAGTGCCGACTTCGGCTCAGGTCATGATCTCACGGATTGTGTGTTCGAGCCCCGCATCAGGGTCTGTGCTGACAGCTAGCTCAGGGCCTGGAGCCTGCTTCAGATTCTGTATCTCTCTCTCTCTCTCTCTGACCCTCCCCTGCTCACGCTGTGTGTATCTCTCTCTCTCAGAAATAAATAAAAACATTTAAAAATTTTTTTAAAAATAGAAGCATTAATAAACGAAGACAGAGGACAATTTAATTGAGGTGGCAATTTATTAAAGGAGAGCACAAAGGGCACATGCACTAAGGATGGGACAAGTTGAGGCTCCTGAAGAAATTTCAACATATCCTAAATGACTCCCTCCCCCTGCCCTTAATCCAAATTTCATGCCACTCTCACTTAGACTTGGCTGAACAAGTTTTTCTGTTTTCTTTATTTACCCTTGAGGCTTTACAACAAACCCATAACCCCTGTGTCTCAACTTGCATCTGTTCATTATGAAGTAAAAGAGCCTAAGTTATATACACCACAACAATAAAACTTGAGTATATACTCTTGTCACATCTGTGATTGTACCCTTAGGATGGTTCTGGAAATAGAATATATTGGTCAAAGTACATTAATATATTTAAGGCTTTTACATAATATCAAATTGCTCTCCAGAAATAATTTACTAATGTGAACTGCCACCACCAGTGGATGAAGAGAGGCTCTCAACCCCCCATCATCACTGTATATGATTTTTAAAACACTTGTCAATTTAAAAATCTAAAACTGTGTCCTAGAATATTACTGTAAATTCCCTGGATCATCAGAGAGTCTAAACCTTTTTAAGGTTTATTGGCTATTTGCATTTCTTTTGCTGTGAAATATTATTTGCTATGGGTCCAGACTCAATTATTACTTATTCTTAACTAGTCATAAGATTCTTTCTCCATGACAGAATCAACCAGATCATATTTGAAACTTAAAGTGTTTGTTCTTGAGGATTGTCATATATATGATAGATTTATTTCCCCCTCCCTTTGCTTTTATCTGAACAGTTTTGGGGATAGAGAAAGGCATGAATAAGTCTGTTATCATGAATTTGATCCCCAAGTGCACTAATTAGTGTCTTTATATTCTATGGCTACTTAATGCCCTTATTTTCAGGTCAGTTCATTATACTGGTACCAGGGGAGGCAGTGAGGATGCTTTAATGCAAATCCTCCTTCACAGATAAAGGAGAAGAAGCAAAGCATTCCTAGTTGGTGTAAAGGTAAGAGTCTTAGAGCCCTTCTTGGTCTCCCCTACTTTTCCTTCCATATTTTACTTGATTGGTGCCTCTGTAAAAGCCTAGTTTTCCATGAAGCACAATATGAAAATCAATGAAGTTATAATATCAATAAAAGGTATGATAATTCTATATATGAGTATTTGAGGCTCAGAAATATAAAGTAGTCATTTTTTTAGCCTTTTGGCTAAGATCGAGTGCAGATATGTAAAGCCAAGGTAGTAATGACCACTTAATTCCCACTATGTTATTGCTGTTTTGATCACAAAGAATACCATAGAAAAAAGTTTTTGTAAATTAGAAGGGGAAACCACATATACAAAGAATACTTAGATCACAAAAGGTGAAATTAATTTTCATAATGATCCTCTTATTCTGGTGTAGTGTGGATAAGAAGAGAAAAGGCAATGATAATCTACAACCATTAATTAAACGGCCTAATATAAAATATGAAATACAGTCACTTTCACATTTGACTATGTTCACTTATTCTGTGCTCCTTTACATCATTGGAAAGAAGATCAAGCATTCTCAAAAGAATATCAATTTTCCTCTGTCATTAAAATGCACCTTTATTGACTAAGTCATTTATTTAGACTGATAGAATAGCTATTTACCTATGCCTGATAAGCAAAATGACTCCCAAACTTAAGTGATCATGAGTTTAGAATGGGATGTGATCAAGGACTCTTTTTTAGTAAGCAGGCCAGCCCTAGGCAAAATAACAGTGTTGTCTATTCAACAACTCCCTATTCCCTTCTGTTTCTATCTCTTCTCTCCTCAAGCCCCTCTCTTGTTGAGTTTTTGAGCCCCTGCTGTGGTATACAGACAGGTGCATCGTCAAGGGCCCAGTTCTCAGGACACAGTCCTTTCCTAACCTTCCCACTCATGACTAAAACATATTTTTTTTTCTGTGACTCCTTCTCTTGGGAATATAGGAAACGATATTTAGTTAGCTAAACTCAACAACAGAATCCATTTCTAATAAAGACCTTGATAACAATTATTGTATCTTCTCATCAAGATATTATTCCTTCCTTCCTTTAGTCATTCAATAAGCATTTGTTGATTGCCTTTCATGTTATAGATGATACTGATGTGATGATTACCAAGACAATAGTTTCTGCCCTCCCAGATGATACAGTCAAACAGAGGATGCAGGCAAGTAAACAGGCGGTTTTACTATGGAATGATAAGATTAACTGTGGAAAAATCTAGGTTTTACAGAAACATATCTACAAGGACAAAATAACAAAGGACTTCAGGATTAGCAAAATCATTCTAGAATAAGTATACCTAGGAAAGAAGGTACAGAGTTGTGGTTAGGAGTTCAAAGTCTTTTTTTTTTTTTATGTTCATTTATTTTTGAGAGAGAGAACATGAATGAGGCAGGGGCAGAGAGAGAGAAAGAGGGACACAGAGGATCCAAAGCAGATAGAAGCAGGGCTCGAACGCACAAACTGTGACATCATGACCTGAGCCAAAGTCAGACACTTAACCAACTGAGCCACACAGACACCCTGAGGAGTTCAAAGTCTTAAAGCCAGGCCACCCGAGTTCAAATCTAAGCCTGCCACCTAGGAGTCATGTGATCTCCAACAAGGGACTCCATGTCTTCAAGCCTCATTACCTCTCTATAAGATGAAGATAATTGTATCTGCACTAAACTCACAGGATTATTGCAAAGATAAAAGCAACAATACACACAACTGCTTAGAAGAAAATGAAATAAAACAGGACACACAACTGGCATATGGGATATGTGGAAATGTAAATTACTATTCTTATTATTAAATTAAAACCATAAAAATGAGGGGCACCTGGGTGGCTCAGTTTGTTAAGCATCCAACTCTTGATCTCAGCTCAGGTCTTGATTTCAGTGTTGAGAGTTCAAGCCCTGCAATGAGCTCCACCCTGGGAGTAGATCCTGTTTAAAAAAAGAAAAAAAAAAACCATAGAAATGACTAGGAGTTAGGTGAGCTAAGGAAAATGAGGTAAGAGAAATAGACAAAGAAAACAACATGTGTCAACCTTAGCAAAGCAGGATTTGCTGACAAATTAAAGGAGTTTGGGGTGGTGATTTCTGCTTCTAGCCATGATCGAATAAAGAGGACTTATCATCTCATTTCAAACAACTAAATACTGGAACAATATATGAAACATTTTCTAGTCTTTAGATAGTAGGCAGCACTGAACAGTGGCCCTGAGAGAAGGAAAACAAAGAAGATAAGGTCAGCCCTACAAGTACCCCATGTCACTACTTTGAGAAACTTTCCAGATCACAGTACCCAATAAAGCAAGCCAAAAGGATCATGGCAGTCTCCATGAGTTGCAGAGGCAGGAATATGGAATTCTGGGAGGCCAAGATAGGTGCAATTTCAGAGCAGACTACTGTAGAACAGAAAACAGCACAGACAAAACTCTGTAGACCCCGAGTCCCCTGAGTACTGAACTGCACATCTAAATGAGGAAACAACTGAGATTAGAGAAAGAATCATAAGATGGAAGCAGAGGAAACCATCAGTGGATTTCATGCGGGGTAAGGAAGAGTTTGTGTCTCCACCGACCAGAGTGGTGAGCCTCACACACAGAGCATCCTGTGCAGAACCCAGGAGGGAGTTGCCTCATTAGTGGGGCTAAAGGAGCCCTAGACTCAGAGCTGTCTTATCCTTCCCAGCAAAGCTTGCAAACAAGTCTCAATAGGATAAACCTTAGCTGCATCCCAGAACAAAACCCAAAATATTGAAAGAATTGAAAAAATAATCCAGTGAGCAACAATGTAAGTAAGATTCAGAATGTCTGGCAACCAATCAGAAATTAATAGGCAGATGAAAAGAAGCAGGGAAATATTACTTGTAAACCAGACAGACCACTTAATAGAAACACATGAGAATTAACACATTATAAAATTAAACAAATACTTTAAAAGAACTATCATAAATGTATGCCATACATTCCAGAATGCAGAGGACAGTGTAAGTATAACAAGAAACAAAAAGGATTTTTTGAAAAATGAATTCCTAGAGATGAAAAATATAATACCTAGAAAAAATTATCAATGAATGAAAATAATAGCAGATGAGAAACTACAGAAAAAAGAAACCAATGATCTTTAAAATTTAGCAATAGAAATTATCCAGAATGAAACACACAGAGGAAAAACGATGGAAGTTGTTAAGTGTAGCCTTGGCAGAGACATCAAGGGAAAAAGTAATGCAGGAGGGCTGGAGAAGGAATAGAAGCCAACTCTGAGAGGAAAGAATAAGCCCCATTACTGAGCTCACAGTTAATGTATGAGCCAAAGGTAATATTTCAGTAATGAATTTCAGCATGGAGGGTTCTGAGTAAAGGTATATGTAGGCAGAAGGGCCCCTTTATGGCCCTTCACAAGTTACTGTTTCAAAATTCCTAAATGCTCATCAAGAGTCGCAAGAATAAGTAAATTGTGGTACATTCACATAATGGAATATAGCAGGGAAAATGAAAAATCTACAACTACATAAGGCAAAATGAGTGAATATACTGACATAATATTCAGCAAAAGAAGCCAGTTTCAAAAAAGCACAAATTGTATATATATATATATATATATATATATATATATATAGAGAGAGAGAGAGAGAGAGAGAGAGAGAGAGAGAAAGAGAGACCCAAAATAGGCAGATTAGTCTATAGTGTTTCGCTTGAGAATGGGCATGCCTTGCAGGCAGTGATATGAAAGGGGCACAGTACAGTTTATGAGGTCATGGTAACGTTAGTTTGCTCAACCTAACTCACTGTTATGTGGAGAAAATTTAGTTTATGAAAATGCATTGGCCAACCCTTCTCTGATACAGGACTCTTCCGTATGCATATTTCTCTGCAGGAACCTGTTTTTGAAGGGTGCCACTAAGAAGATGGACTACGAGTTGGGTCTGATGAGAAGCAGCTAGGTGTGGCACAGGTACAAATGGATAACTCAAAGATAAGAAAGTGCTTAGACTGACATGGCAGTATTGATGGCAGTGGTGCTGGTGCTTTGTTTTGCTTCATTTTGTTTTTCCCAGTCAGAATCTGCAGACTCCAGAAACCTGAGCTGTAGGATTTGCACTTAGGGCTCCCTCAGTCAAGTCCCTAAAGCCACAGGTCAGGCAGTTCCCTGAGGCACTCTCACAGGGGCTCTGGTGGGTTCTGTTTTCACTCACTTTGTTGATGAAATTCTCAGAGCCCAGGACACAAAGAAGCTTCAAGTGCATGATAACTTTGGCAAATGCTTCATCTCTTATTCCTTCTTTTCCCGTTTTGCTTACAGTCAGGCATATCCTAAAGGTATGTGAACTTTCTTTTACAGAGCGTTTATTGTGTGTCATAGAGCACAGTCCCTTGATATAAGAAGAGAATAACTAACTTATTTATTAGCATTTGAAGGAAAGTTTTGACAGTTATTTGAAACCTGATTGTAAATGCTATTGAATTACAACCATTTTTCCTTTTCTTTCAAGTATCAGGCTTCATCCTACTAATATAATATATATATATATATATATATATATATATATATATATATATATATATATACATATATATATGTATGTATATATATATATGTATGTGTGTATATATATATATATATGTATACATATATATATTCTTTTGTAGCAATGTAACAACTGAAATGTCTCTACTATTAGCAAGGACACACTTCTTTCTTTACACTCTGTCTCCTCACTGTAATATCCTCCTAGGATAGATATACTTATAATTTTTACAATCACCAAATATGACTAACAGCCAAAAACATAAACATGGGGGTGCTTGGGTGGCTCAGTCAGCATCTGATTTCAACTCAGGTCATGATCTTGCAGGTCATGAGTTCAAGCCCTGCATCGGGCTCTGTGTTGACAGCTCAGAGTCTGTAGCCTGCATTGAATTATGTGTCTCCCTCTCTCTCTACCCTTCCCCTGCTTGCAATTGTCTTCATCTCTCTCTCAAAAATAAATAAATTAAAAAAAAACAAACATAAACATGTTTATAAACATGAGACATAGGTATGAAGATGATTAATATGGTTCAGTAGTTAGTAGATGATACAGATTGGTAGCTACTGATAGATAGATAGCCTCTGTTTATTTACCATGTAAGTGGGCACAGGCAGCAATTCTTTGGGTATGGTCTAGCAAAGAATGGTATATCTGTTTTTCTTTGTAAGAAATATTACAGAAGTCTTTAAAATAAATCATGTAGGGTACTTGAGTGGCTCAGTTGGTTAAGCATCCAACTTCAGCTCAGGTCATGATCTCACGGTTTGTGAGTTCAAGCCCCCCCCCATAGGGCTGTGTGCTGACAGCTCAGAGCCTGGAGCCTGCTTTGGACTCTCTATCTCCTACTATCTCTGCCCCTCACCACTTACACTCTGTCTCTCAAAAATAAATAAGCATCAAAAAATAATGAAATAAAATAAATCTTCTAACCAAATGCTCATTTTCTTTAAAATGTTTAGACTTTACCCAAACTTACACAAACATGTCCAGTAAAAGCCCAATGCTGTGTACACAGGCCAATACCAAAGTCCAGAAAGGAAACAAAGCTGTCAGAACTGGATCACCAAGTATATCCCTATACAGTTTGGAAGGTTCAAGCACCAAAATACCTTGTTGCTAATAAATATATGTACATATGAATATATATACAGTATACATATACATATATATAATGTTTGGATTTATGCCTCTTAAAAATAATAGTAAAGGGCACAGTGTAACTTCATTGTATAGTTGACTTGTAAAGGACAAGCACATAGGAGTCACACAAGAATACACCTTGTTCAGGTGTCTATTGGCAAAGGTTGTGTGAGAATCAAAGCTGTATCAAAAATCTGTACTCCAGTCCCCTTTTAAGAAGAGTCTTTGTTAGACTGCATGGGAGGTAGCTTCTAAACTCATAGCCCTACCTCCTATTTTATGCCACACCCATCATTCATGGACCAGCAGGCTTCCTTTGTTCTCTGGCTCAAGAAGCATTCCTCAGCTTACAGAGCTAAGCCCATAAATATTACTCATTCCTCTGAATTCAAAGTCCCTTCAACTTTTACAGCCAGAAGAAAGTAAGATGATTTGAACCTAATAAAATGCCTGATGTAGGGTAAGTATTCAATTTATGGCTGACAAATGATTATTAATTAAATTATCTCATTCAATCTTTTCATGCCATAACTTGGGACCAAGCGAATTATAATTGACTTGTTGAAGCTCACTGTGGGAAGAAAATGAATCTTGAAAATCAGATCCCTGATTCCTAAACCAAGATTGCTTTGGACTGACCATGAGTCATTTCTACCACTAAAGAGGTTTTGCCTTCCTCATTGGTTTGGTCACTTAGCATAGGTGTTAAAAGAATGTCATCAGATTTTGTAATCTCATTCACTATCCCTAATAGGCTATAGTCTTCCAGAGGGTGAAAGTATAACACATCTGTGTTATAATCAGAACATTCATGGTTATACCTTGAGGTGTGTGTGCGTGTGTCTGCATATATGTGTGTACGCGCGTGCATGCACTTGCATGTATAGTCACCACAGACAAACCTGAATTTATAGTAGAAAACACATGACCTTCCTCCCTTGTTTAGTTGGAGCCCAGAAAAATCTTCCTCAGGAACCAAGAAGCTTAATGATTTTTACTCCTTCTCAAGAAGACTAACAAGAAGCAGAAAATTACCAAAGCTTTTATAAAATGTAGAAATGACCAACGTGCATATACAAAAAATATATAGCATTTTATAATATGTTAATGCTACATTATTAGGTGTGGTAATACCTGATTGGACATCTGGTCCTTCCTTACTGTTTGCCATATTTTATCATATAATGTTCACTTTTAATAGCCAAGGTGTTTTGAGAAGCTACTACACCTAAATATTTCTTTGCTTGGCCCAAGATACCATCCTGCAAAGAAATATAGCCAACACCTTCAGAATCAATTTTCTGGACCACTAGTTTACCATTTGCATAAGAAAAGATGCTGTGAGGCTGAATGGCCTCACCTTCAGGTTTAGACTTCTCAGACTCCAATAATATGGGAGACAAGGAAACAGTCTGCAACAGCACTCCACTCCACTGCTTCTTCTCTTTTTCTCAGAAATCAAAACAATAACAAGCCAACATGTTATTAAAAATCCAAATCTTGGAAGGTAGTGTGAAGTTAAAAAGAGCCTTTTTGCTTTGCCCCTGGGCAAGTAGAATGTGTTCCTGCTGGCACAGGGCTACCTTCAAGACTTTCCACCTGGGAATATTTGACAATCTGAGCACAATTAGAGACCGAGAATCCATTCTTGTCCCCAGGAAGAGGGATGTTCAGTGTCTAGCTATATTTTCGATCATTGCACAGATATGGAATGACAAAATTGTACACTTGAGGAGCCTTGATCAGCAGTGTGGTCTACCCCATAAGATATCTGCCAAACTGCAAGCCTGTGCACAGTATGATACTAAAAAACTGAAATAGAAGTCTCTTAACAGCAGGAAGAAATGCCCAGAAAACCTCTCTTGAGAGCCCTTGACAACCACATCCTAGGAACATGAATGAACAATTAGCCACATCCCACTAACCTACAATTCTCAAGCCTTAACCCAGGCAGCCCATAGTCGGATGAAAGTCATCAGATTCCCATTCTAACTGCCTGGCAAAGGAAAGGGAAAAATCCTCTCTGATGGAAGATAACATTATCTGGAACTTTTTTAACACCAAGTCCAGGTGCAAGAAAACCTCGAGGCATACAGGACTATCTGACAGATAACCAAGATATTAATAGATAATAAAACAGATCCACAAACTCATATAGTTATTGGAATTAGCAGAGAAAGGACTTCTAAAAGCAAGATTAATTTGTCTATGAAAATAGGGGAAATGAGGGCAAAATCAGACTGAAGTTATAAAATTGCAATTTTATAAAAATTATAAATATAACCTATAAAAACCAAATGGACATGGTGGGATAAAAAAACAGAGTGTCTGACCTGAATGAAAATCCAGACCAGAAGACTGGACACAACAGAATTAGCAAACTGAAAGAATGAGTCATAGAAAACACTTACACTAAAACACAACAGAATATATTAGACTCATAGAATACAAACAAATAATATAACATGTGCTTAAAGAGTGTAATAGAAAGAAAAGAGAGAAGAAACAATATTTTAAAAGTAATGGGTAAGTATTCCACAATACTGATTAAACAATCAACTTCCAGGTTCAGGAAGGTCTACAAATTCCAAAATCCAAAGAAAACCAAACCAAAACATGTCACAAACTGCTGAAAACTAAGTAACAACTTAAAAGCAACCAGAGTAAAAATATATTATTTTCAAAGGAGCAGCAAGACTGACAGCTGACTTCTCAACAGAAATAAGGAAATCTAGAAGACCACTAAATAGTTTCTTTAAAAATGTGAAAAGGAAACAGAATGATAGTCTTTTGGGGGGAAAAGTTATTAATAACATGCTCTACTCATAAATGATATTCTAAAATGAGATGTACACCAAATATTTTGGAAAAGACAGAGAAAACCTATTAGTCGGGTTCTTAGCTCCTAGCAGGGGTGGAATACACATGGGGCATAATAAATACTTTTCTAAATGCAGACTGCAAAACCTTAGGGAAGCTAGAGAGCAAAAATTAGAAAACTAAAAAAGAGGTAAAGTAATGAGATGCCAACCTCACCGAAGCCCTAGAAAGGGAGCTGCAAGTATGGATGTTTCTTTTCCAGGATGAGGCAGATGTGGTCTCCCTATACATGATTCAGGTGTTCATAAATGATACAGTTCTCTGACTCATGTGCCAGGTTAAGTGAGCCTCTGCATAGCATAAGTGTGTGTGTGTGTGTGTGTGTGTGTGTGTGTGTGTATGTCTACATACACACATAATTTCTTTTATCCTTCAGCTCCAAACCTTCCTTTTTGCACTCTACTGCATGGTGGTAGGGCTGGGATTCTGTAAACTACATTTCGGTTTTGCCAGCTGGCTTTCTGTTAAGGTCTTCTAATAGCGATTGTTAAGGTCTTCTAATGGAGATTGCAAGGCTGGAGGAGGAAGAGGAGACTCTCCATTTCTTCTTTGGTTGCTATTACTGCCAGTATTGCGTCAGCAACAGGGCTCTACTCCAGCAGTGACAATGCTTCCAGTTTCTAGCTCCTTCCAACTCTCCTGGAAAGGTCTTCCTGTGCCCTCAGAAGAGGGGAGCACACCCTCCTTAAAGGTCTGAGTATTAGCTCTTCAGAGCCACTTCTTCAAGTTTCTAGGTTCTAATAAGCCCAACCTCTTCATATATACACACTACAAATACACAGATGCACACATGCACAGGTACCCCTAATTCGCAAAGCACCCCCTTAATTCACAAAAACATTTTGATGACAATAATTTTTCAAAGTAACTATCTGGTCACAGTAAGGCAGAATGACACTTCAGTTTCATGTGTTTTTAAACCTTTTTTTTTTTCAAAAATTTTAATGCTTATTTACTTTTGAGAGAGAGACAGAGACAGAGCACAAGCGGGGCAGGGGCAGAGAGAGAGGGAGACACAGAATCCGTAGCAGGCTCCAGGCTCTGAGCTGTCAGCACAGAGCCTGACGCAGGGCTAGAACCCACAAACCATGAAATCATGATCCAAGCTAAAGTTGAATGCTCAACCAACTGAGCCACCAGGCACCCCCAGTTTCATGTGTTTTTAAAACAAACAGTGATCTACCTACATGGTTTTGATATAATTCCTCAAATATGAAAGTAAAGGAAATGCAAAAAATGTCTGTTAAGGAAAAAAATGCAAGATACAAATGTTAAGAGTTGATGATCATCTTTGGAAGATGGAACCGTAGATAACCTTTTCTTCATGTATTTTAAATTTTTAAAAGTCTACAATTATGAAAAAATGCCCATTTTAAACTACTGTACTTGTGCTAATGTGACACCAGTCAATACTTGGGCAGCTTTAAAGTGTCATGAATTCCCTATCTAGAGGTACTCACTGTTTTTACTGCCTTTACATGCTTTGTTCTTTTTTTTAATGTTTTTTGTTTATTTCTGAGAGAGAGAGAGAGAGAGAGAGAGAGAGAAAGAGAGAGAGAGAGAGAGAGAGACGGCATGAACAGGGGAGGGTCAGGCAGAGAGAGGGAGATACAGAATCTGAAACAGCCTCCAGGCTCTGAGTTAGCTGTCAGCACAGAGCCCGATGTGGGGCTCGAACCCACAAACCGTGAGATCATGACCTGAGTCAAAGTCGGATGTTTAACTGACTGAGCCACCCCAGCGCCCCAATGCTGATTTGTTTTTTAGGAAGCAACTACAACTTGAGTTACCAGGCAGAAGCCTGATAAAAAGAGCTGCATTCACTACTGTGCACCAGTATGTCCATACTCCTGGTTTACAGCTTGTGTCTGTCTGGTTGGTTCAATATTTTTAATGTCATTACTTCTCAGCGGTTTGAGCCTTTGTTCCTCTCATTTCCCTGATTGGCAGAAAGCACAGATGTGATTGTCAGAAGCTTTTTGCCTAATCCCTATTAAGATGTGATGTTAGGCTTTGCTAGTAAAATATCTCTTTATCAATTGTGATTATAAATTACTATTAGTAATAACTATCAACATTTCTGCTATCACCTTACTAATATAGCATTAATTATAATAACACCTGGGAATAGGGATAAAGCATCCTCAAGGGGGAGAAAAGAGAACCTACACCCTTGACTAATTTGGTCAGCGGCCTTTTGTTCTTTCCCCCATATCAATTGTTACCCCCTCAACCCATTCAGTGTACTCTTAGAAAAAGATCCGATAGGGGGCATCAGAGTGGCTCAGTTGGTTAAGCTTCAGACTCAGTTTTGGATCAGGTCACCATCTCACAGTTTTGAGATGGAGCCCTGTGTCGGACTCTGTGCTAACAGCACAGAGCTTGCTTGGTATTCTCTCTTTTCCTCTCTCTTGCCTCTCTCTCCTCTCTCTCTCTCTCTCTCAAAATAAATTAATTAATTAAAGAAAAAGACCTGATAGAATCACTCATATTAAGATACGTATCACTGCTATGACCTAAATCATTTTTTTTTCAAACAGGGTTACAAATTACCCACAAATAGATTTGCTAGAAACTTTGGAATTTATATGTCTGTTGCTTTCATTGACTTTTTATCATATCCTAGTTTTCAAGTGTCCCATATGACAATTTGTGATTATTAACTAATTTATGATTAAATAAAGATATTTAGGCATAATTCAGATTTCAGAGATTTTTCTTTGCAGCTTCAGAGTCCTATTTCCACCATGACATTCCCTGGTCCTTCTTCACTAAGAAGAGATTATATGACCTCATGACATTGGGGGAAAGGAGGTGGTTACCTCATGTGTAAAAGGTGGTGACCTTTGGGGGATAACTGGTCTGATTTCTGGGCATCTTCCAGTGTGGGCTGTTGTTATTTATAGATAATAGCACACACAGTCTTGTCTCTCACTGAGTTCTGCCAGTTTGCAGTGCTGAAGGTTCCAGCCGTGTAATCCATCTTGCCTTCTGTCCTAAAATAGCCTACCTCAACCTCTGCCTTGGCATTACCTCCCTTCACCACAGCTTTCCCCATGGCAAACACACTCCTTTACCAACACAAGAATTAGTAGAACTCTTGGAATTTTAAACTTGAACTCTCCATTCTTAGCAAGGCAATGCCAACTTCTTCACTAAATTGGACTGTCCATTGTCAATCCTCAATGACTCTGCACAGTTACCTTCCTTCAGAGCCACAAAGTGGGGGAGGGCTAGAGCTTTTCATGTCCATAACACATCTCATTCCAGGTCCGAATCTGCTACACGCTTCACCATGTAACATCTTCTTCTGCCTCTTCTCTTGATCCCTCCATCCTCTATGTGTAAGAGTTGACTTCTTTCAATCATCTTCTCTTTGTCTTTTTTCCTAAATTCCACCCCAGGTACCGTGTGATAAAATCCATTGCCTAGAATTCAAGCTGGCTCTTAATGTGTTGAAGAAGATATTATAGCAAATTTTACACTGAATGTCAGAAAATGAAAAATTAAATCTTTCTCTTTTCAGGAGCACCTGGGTGACTCAGTTGATTGAATGACTGACTTTCGGTTTTGTCTCAGATCATGATCCCAGAGTCATGGGATCTAGCCCCACAATGAGCCCCACATCGGGCTCCACACTAAGTGTGGAGCCTGCTTAAGATTCTCTCTTTTTCTCCCTCTACCCCTCTCCCTTGCTTGTGTTCCCTCTCTCTAAAAAGTAAAAAAATAAAAACTTAAAAACTTCTCTTTCCATTTCTGCTATAACCCCGTGAATCTTAATCCTGAAGTAGAGGGCTCTTTTGACCTGACTATAAATATGTTATGTGCAAAAATGCAAAAGAGGAAAGCACATCAATATTTTGACAAAATATTTCACATACACACCTAACACTTACATCTCCTTTTCTGATAACTAGGTAAGGTTGGAGAAAGCTCCTATTTGGAAGGGAGGGTGTGAACCATTTCCTATATCTTCTAAAATCATCTTCCAGAAAATGAATAGCACTTTCAAGGTATAGAGACATGTCAGTCATGTTATATTAGGTAATCTTAAATCATGTTCCTATTTCTACATTGTTTAATGGGCTTTCATGAAAACTGAAATATACTTAGATTGGGAATAAATCCTTCCCTTCTTTTACTCAGTTGTAAGTATAAAATTGACAAGTGGGCATTTCCTAAAACTTTCTTCTGCCATCCAATAAATCAAAATTAAATTGAGAGAGATAATAATTCTTTTGTATTATCTATTATCTGCTCCTAGAGGGTAAGAATAAGAATTATGTTATTGATTCATTAGTGAATAATCAAGCAGTTTACTCAGTTCTTTGATGAAAATTATTGATATATTGGGGCGCCTGGGTGGCTTAGTCGGTTGAGCGTCCGACTTTCGCTTGGGTCATGATCTCGCGGTTCGTGGGTTCGGGCCCCGCGTCGGGCTCTGTGCTGACTGACAGCTCGGAGCCTGGAGCCTGTTTCAGCCTGTGACTCCCTCTCTCTCTGACCCTCCCCTGCTCACGCTGTCTCTCTCTCTCTCCTAAAAATAAATAAAACATTAAAAAAAAAAGAAAATTATTGATATAAATTATGTTTATAAAGAGACAGATTAGTGCAGCTAGAATTCTTTTTGCAATTTTGACTGTCTACTCTTATGGCTCCTCTTTCCTTATTCTGCCTGGTTCTTCTATTCTTTGTTCCCACACTAGCTACCTTTCACGTTCTTTCTCCAGGGAGTTTTTCTCTCAGCTTTTTAGCGACCCAATAAACTTGTGAAAATAAGAGAAAACTGTAGCAAGCTTTAGCAATGCTAAAGGACTATACTGAGCAGCTCCAGCAAAGACTCTAAGCTTGCATGATATGCCACTAAGTATAATGAAATCCCAGAAGCAAACAGAATGGTTATATATAAACATAGCCATAACCTCTCCTCTTACATGTAAGTTACATTGAGGTGTTGAAGAACTCCAGGGTGAGTTGAATGTGCAGCACGTGGGGTTAGCCCTGAAGACATTAGTGAATTCCCAGGTGGTGCAGAACACCTTCAGTTTGTGTGAGCTGAACTGCAGGGCAAAGATGATAGCATCTGTCTGTCTGTGGTTTTCTAAGGTGGACCCTCAAAGTGTTATCGAGGTATCCACTGCCCCTGAGCCTTCAAGGCAAACAACTGACAAGTTTCTGAAAGTCTCAGTCCTAACAAGCTCTAGGAAGGTACTTTAAACAAAATTCACACAGAAAAGTTGCCTTAGAAGTGATTTCTGAATGTTTTCTTGGGAAAACACACAGGGCATTGGTAGGAGAGGTGTGAGAATTGAAACATGATGGCTGTAGAGTTTTGTAATATGACTTATCTCCACAGTACATGGGTCTGATATCTACAAGTGTACGTCCCTTGAAAGAGAGACAAATACACAGCCAATTTAATCATAATCTGATATTGAATTTGTGGCAAGTATATAAGTTCTGCCTCTTTCCCCTCATTTATCTTGTCCATGTGTGTGTTTCAAAAATGAAACATTGAAATTCACCCTTGGTCCATCAAAGAAAGAATAAAAAGCTAATCAGCTTAGCTATTCAAACAGTCCCTGCCTTATGTCCCTGATCTAGAGCTATACTCCAATAAACTGTGCTAGGTCATAGGAGATCAGGCAGACCGGAGTTTCTGCCACTACTCATCAATTTACTAGATGAGAACCTCCAGCTTCAACTTCCTCTTCTTGAAATTGAGGAATCTATTACCTATTGCTAAAGGCCAAATATACACACAGTGCCTAGCATATTATTGGCCCTCTGTAACAGAAGTTACCATAGTTTATTTCCTACTTTATGATTAAAAAAATAAGCCACTAAATTTATCCTGTAGTTTTAAAAATAATTAATATTCTCCCCCTCTAAATCCTGAGAGCACTCAACAGAAAAACAAAAGATGTCTGTTCAAAATATACTCAATAAGTTTGCATAATAAAATTGATATGATTGCACATAGGACTGATTTCTGCTCTACATTTCGAGAGCTCTTCCCCCAACAAAATTCAGATCAAAATTGGGTCATATCTATTCAGTGATACTCCATGGATATTTAGACTACATGGTTTTGCAGCCAAAGGGGTTTGGAACTGAATCCCTAGCTGCAATCTACACAGTTAATCCCAGTGGGAAATGCAACTACAAACTTTCCTCAGCTCAACTTAGAGTTAAAATGAGATCTGCGTGGGAGGCAGTGCAGCTTGGAACATTCAAGTACAATACAGGATGCATCTTTAATGTAAGGAAAGGGCTCATTGGGAGCAGAAGGCATGAAAGCTTGAAATACCAGAACTGATGTTGGGAGCAAAGCTTCCCAGTGAAAGGAGAGCTGATTTACTTTTTCAGAAAGACACCCAGAGAAGAATACATCCCAATTTGCCCTTGAATTGGAAAGCATGTTGATTGCTTGTACACCACTGCTGGCTCTTAAATTCATTACCAGTTAGATTTTGGATTACCTTCGGAAGCATCTCTGACAGATTGTAACAATTGGATCAATCATTGTTTTATTAAACCGATATTAATTAAACATTTTCAACTTTTAGTGGGGCTTGTTAGATCCTGATTATCCATGACAGATCATTATTTTCAGCAGAACATGGTCAAGATCCAGCAATGAGCACTGAGATGTAATCAGGCACCCATGTATGCTGGAATTAATAATTATACTAAATTGGCTGTAATGAATAATTTATGGTGTAAATTCTTATGCTATTTGCTATGGTAACACACAAGAAGATATCTGCTGTATTTTAACAAAGCATAAGTTTCCAGGAATAAAATAATGAATAAAATAATAGGGAGCCCACTTCAGGAGGAAAAGGCTTAGAGGTGGATAAAGTGCAAAAAAGTAAAACATGGAATGATGCCATTGTCATTGTCCTCATTAATTAACAGTCATTATTCATCCAGAGGTACAAAGGCTGCAAAGGCTGTTCTGTATTGTATAAGGTAAAGCAGAGTATGCTGTTTACTTTGGTTTCTTGGTTGTTTCCTGGGTGAGTAAAAACACACTCAAACTTTTAAAGATTCTATTCTATCTTAACAGTAAATGTAAAATTAAAGCAGTGCTTTACAGGAAGAAAGCATTGCTAAAGCAGGTTGTTGCCGACTATGGGTTCTTTGAAGAAATGGGGCCTTGTACCTAATAAGTACCTAGTTACAATCACAATACCGCCAAGTACTGATTATGTCCTTGTATCTATCACTTTATGAATATGCTCTTTCAATACTAAAATCGATTTTATGCACGTGCTAGATGAGGAAACTTAGGCACTAGGCAGTCAGACATGTTCAGTCAGCTAAATTAATTAGTAAAACCATAATTCCAGAGTATTATAAAGTCTACAGGGTTTGTAAAATGTTTCAGTGCCTTGATATTTTGAAAAAAATTGGTTGAACTTAATCAAAACTGCTGTCTCTGTATATGACTATTTGGTATATAGTCTTCAATTTTAAAAAGCAGATGATTAAAATCTATCTACTCACTTGTTTTTATTTCTTGAATTTTGACCTGACAATATTGATGTGATCCCTCATTTAATAAAAAGGGATCAAATTATTGTCCATTTGTGGTCATTGCTACTTTACATGCACACTCAACTAGCTTATTTGATAGATAATCTCTCGTATTAATTTTTGTCTGCACTTATTTTTAATGTTTCCTTTTGTGTTCATTGTTCAATACCTAATTTCTCTTTCTAACCAGAAGAAAGAGAAAGAAATATTTTAGTGGGAAGAATTCAAATCAATAGAGTCTGTAGTTTCACTTAACGGAATCATTCACTACCATCTTTACACAAAGACATGCTATCATCCATTTCATATAAATAACAACAAATACTAGCTTGTGGCCAGAGAGTGGCTTGTATTTTGTATGTATTATGTCATCCAATATGCATGATAGCCCTGAGAATGTATTAACTACTATTATCTCTACTTTAATGGAAACTGGCTCTTAGAAACATTGACAAATTTGCCCAATGTTAGCACAGGAAGTAAGTGATGAGGTTAAATTTAAATTCAGGTCAACCTGTCTTCAGAATTCACAATGTTAATAATTATACTCCCTTTCCAAACTAGCGTCAGAGGCCTTGCCTTATCTTTAGTGACTTTTTTCACACAAACCAAACCATTGTCCCACTGGATGAGTAAGGTTCTCAATTCAGAACTTCATTTATTTAACAGTTTATATATAACTAAGAGCAATTACTTATCACTCACTTTTACCTTAGTGTGAATAGGGAGGTGAAGGCAACATTGGGACAGTGAAGAAGTGGAGCACAAAGAAAAATAAAATGCTCTTGTGGGGGGGGCGGGTGTGTGTGTGTGTTTCTGTGTGTGTAGAGATGAAGGATACAATGTATGCCTCAAACAAGAGTCAAGTTTCCTGATTGCCTTTGCCCACACTCCAATTTTCACCTTGGGACCAATCTAGGTTACAGCTGAGTGTGCAAACCCCCAGTACCCTAAGCCAAGTAGCTGCCTGCAAGACCCTACCCCCCCTGCCACCTGACTATTGCAGTATCCGAGTTTCAATGCAATGGCGCACCCAACCCACTGGTTATTGCAGTCCAATCAGTACTAAGCTCTCCTAGTTTTACTAATACTCTGCCAGAGAACAGAAAAAAGAAGGTGGAATGAGGGTGGGAATTTTCTTCCTAGAACTTCTCTAAAGGGAAGAGTCAGGTTGTGTTTTTATATAAGGCGTCTGTTTTCAAATCTCCCCTTTTTTTCTTAAAGACTCTGCACTTAATGATTGTGCAGTAAGGCTCATCTGTGATGATGATGACGACAATGGTGGTAATGAATGATGGTGCGATCCCGTGGGATACTGTGTCCTAAGAAGGTGAAAGCACCGGGGCAAATTTCATACCATTAATAGAATCCTAAAGAAGATGCCACTCCTCATTTCTTGCTCAGTTACACAAGTATGTGTCCTCTTTCAAAATAAAATGTTTTCTCTAGCAGCCATAAGAAATTCCACAGAAACAAACAACAGAAAATGAAACTGTTTTTCCCCTCTTCAAATATGTTTGACTTAGCAACACTAGGACTTTCAAAGAAGATTAGTATTACCAATAAATCACTGTGCTCACAGATGCGGAGCAAGACAGAACACAGGGCTGCCGAGGCATATATTACGACAATAGATGCCTTAGCAACAGTTTTAACTGTTCTGCAACAGATTGTGCCCTAAAGCAGTAAATACCCTGCACACAGGAGGTTATTTAGCATTTGCTTTTTCTAAGTAAATAAGTAGGGAGACAGACAGACAGATACACAGAACTTCATCACCATCGTTTTATGTTGTTCTCAGGTTTGTGAAAAATGGAATTGGTAAAGATTAGGTAGAAAAAGCTCTGAAGATTGATATAAATCCCAAAGCCGTCATGTTCCTCTTATAATTTAGAGTGTACTGAACAAAAGGCATTCTTAGTGAAGCTGAAGCTGGGATTATAAGCACCAGTGTCAGCACTTGCTCAATCTGCAGAGACCTGAGAACCGGGATGTTTCTTTTCTCCTCTTGAATTTAATCTTCCATCCATCTCATACTCTGACACTAGATAAAGTCCACCTACCAGACATGCTTCTGGTATTTCTACCCAGAGACTAAGAGAAATGTAGATAAATGGAAACACTGTACAGCCCCAGGTGGAACCATTGTAAACTGAAATAAAAGCCCAAGAAACCATCAAGTTGCATTAGTAGTGGTACTCACTAATACCCCACCAATATGTTCTTGCTACATGGTTTCTCTACATCCTGAATGCAGAGGGTGAGAAACCCACTTCACTTCCTCCTGCTTAGTCCTCCAGTGGGGAGAGGGACTGGATGGGGACTGTCTGACCTAGGGGTACAACTTCAAAAGCATTTCCTTGGCCTTCTGTACTTCTCACTGATTCCTCAAAGACAGTACGCAGATTAGACCCACCAAACGAAATTGAATAAACTTGCGAGGTTTGGGAGTTTGACATTAATGGTGTAACTGTCTCTATCATGTCCACATCCTACTCCCCAACAATATAAGAAGAATCTCTTTCTCTCCGTCCCTCCCTACCTCTCTCTCTCTCTCTCTCTTTTTCATTGTAAAGCAAGCTAAAATACATGTGCCTCAACTTTTCAATGAAAATAATAATGGTAGTCATGTTATTCTTTTGTTGTGAAAATTAACTGATATAACTTGAAAGAGAGATAGAGTTACCTCTTATTATCTCTCTCAGGACATTTTTCCCAAGAAAAGATAGTTTACTATTCCTTCTGAAATGCCGAGAAATCTCGGCATAGGCAAGAGTCATCCTCCTTCAACTGATTCTCCACCTCTTGCCTTTGCTTCCTCTGTAGACTTGGCCCTCTACACACCATGGCTGAGGCAATTTCTGAAATTTGAATGTGAGCTAAAAGCAAAAGAAGAAAACTCAGCTCTTGTCTACCGTGCTCCAGATCTTAGGCCTGTTTCTGTCTCAAGTAGAGGCAATATTCCCAATAATCAGGATGGTTTACCAGAGGACTGCTTCAAGATCCCAGCCCAAGTGCTAGGGTTTCTAGCCTTTTTTTTTCTCTGTATAGTTCCTTCGAGAACCTCAGCACATGACATGTGGTTAGACTGCATGTGCCTGCATCTTAGCTATTGATCTAGTTTCCATCCTTAAAATCTGTTATTATTTTGGCAGGCCGAAGATGCATGAGAGACTGGCTATGGGATAGGGCATCAAGGGATAAAGCTCCAAAAGAAAAACAAAGGCTCTGAGACTGAGAGAGTTTGAAAAAGGGCCTCCGTGTTCAGAATTCAGACTCATGGTTTTACTAAAAATAGGATTCACTGAGGCTTGTGGAGGGGTGGTCTCTTGGAGACAATGGTAATCTGCCTTGCCTTCAGGAGAGAGGACATATTTGTCTCAAATAAATCAGAGGGTGACAGAGTTGTTAGAAACAAGAACAAACCAAAAAGGTGAAAATAAAAAAGAGATGTGTCTGGGTGTGGATGAAGAGAAGTAGAGTCTATGTCACATATTTGGAAATTCCAGCAGGTTTCCTAGATAGGATCATTCACTCTAGGGTACTCAAATGATGCTAATGTACTTGGGAAGGTGACAGAGTTGTTAGAAACAAGAACAAAACAAAAAGGTGAAAATAAAAAAGAGATGTGGCTGGGTGTGGATGAAGAGAAGTAGTCTATGTCACATACTTGGAAATTCCAGCAGGTTTCATAGATAGGATCATTCACTCTGGGGTACTCAAATGATGTTAATGTATTTGGAACATACCATAAATAGGTTTCACTTTGGTTCAACATAAGTTAAGTTCAAGTGGTCCCAAGATTCAGTGGTGTTTCCCCCGCAGGGAAGAGATTCCTGACCACGCTCCTTGAATCTCAGGACTTGTTGCTTCTAATTCATTTTGATGTACAGATGAGTAGATATCAACCCAGAGCTTATTTGCTATTGATGTAGGGCATTCGAAATATTTTAAGAAAGAGAAAAGGTAAAATCCAAGCTTAGCCAATTGCTAAATAGTATACCAAGTATGTCTTACTAAAACTGAAAAACCAGCAAGTTTAAGAAAGAACTTGCAAAGTATTCACAGTAAAAATCGCTGCCTTCAGTTGCTGTGAATTTTAATAATTGAGACTGTCATTATGTTTGACCCATAAAGAGT
This sequence comes from Proteles cristata cristata, assembly GCA_017311185.1. Taxonomy (NCBI): domain Eukaryota; kingdom Metazoa; phylum Chordata; class Mammalia; order Carnivora; family Hyaenidae; genus Proteles; species Proteles cristata. The sequence continues at coordinate 75,402 of JAESUZ010002822.1, forward strand.
AACCTTGATGGTTATTTGTTATGTATTCAGTTTTGTCTGCCTTAGCTTAAGCTTAAATATTAATGGAAAAAAGAAAACCTACAAAATCCCTCAAGCTGCACTGTAGGACTCCAACGCTTTTAGCTGGTGGCAATGAATATAAACATCATTTCTGTGCTAATTTTTAAAGACAGCAACAAACATTGAAGCAAATAATTTAAAGAGTGCTGGATAGAATATCTGACAATATGCATATGCAAAGCATATTGCTTAGATTTGGGGAGTCTCCTTTCTAGGATAAACATATTTGAGAATGTGGGAGATAATCTATAAAACACAAGGAGGGACTTTCTTGGTTGTGTTGAAGAAGAAAAACTTGTTATTAATGGTGACTGTTGAGAGCTCTTCTTATTCAGGTTACTAGAGCCTGGCATGCCCTAAGTGGCAATATACCATAGTGATTAAGAGTACAGTCTTCATCAACAGATTTTCCAAGCTTAAATCTCAACTCTATGAATTACTAAGTGTGAAATTGAGCAAGTTAAAATCTCTATGTCTTTACTATTCAATGAGAATGAAAATGGTAGCTACATTATAGGTTTGTTGTAACAATTAAATAATATAAACCTTGACAAAGTACTTGAAACATGATAAATGTTCACTCTTTATTAACCATTATTTGGTCTTAACAAAGATGGTGGAAGGGCATCCCATTAGACATCCCTGACTCCACAAATAAAGATCTATACTTCTGGAAAAATTAAGTTTAAAATAGAAAATCCATTAAAAACTTTTAAGTCACTCCAAACATTTAATAGACAGTTATTAAGCAAGTAATCTGAGATTATAATAGGAAACCTGTGATGTTGGAAATATCAAGGAGCTTTCAAAGCATTTGAGGATATACAATTCACCCTTGAACAATGCAGGGGCTACAGGCACTGACTTTCTGTCTGGTCAAAATCTGCATATAGCTCTTGACTCTCTGAAAACTTAACTAGTAATAGCCCACTGTTGACTGAAAGCCTTACTGATAACACATTAACCCAGCTTTTGTATGCTATATGTATTATATACTGTATTCTTACAACAAAGAAAGATAGAGAAAAGAAAATGTTACCAAGAACATCATAAGGGAGGTGCCTGGCTGCCTTAGTTGGTGAAGGATGCAATTCTTGATCTAGAGGTTGTAGGTTCAAACCCCATGTTGGGTATAGAGATTATTTGAATAAAAAATCTTTAAAAAATCATAAGAAAGAGAAAATTAATTTACAGTACTGTACTGTATTTATGAAAACAATATGCATATAAGCAGACTCTTGCAGTTAAAACACATCTTGTTCAAGGGTCAACTGTGTAATTAAGTCATCAAACATTTACTGAGTACCAATTAATGGCAAGTGGATATCAGTTGATTGGTGGGCATTTTTCATTTAACATTTCTCTCTTCTTAACTCTTACAACTCGGGCTCTTTAAGTAGGTCATATCTTGGTAAATAAGTAAGCTAACAGATAATTGCAAAATGATATGATTAATGCAATAACAGGGCTCTACAAAAGGCATAATGTTGATAAGCAAGGAGTAACAACTTATTTCATTTTGTTGGATTAGGTAAGGCTTTAGAAGAAAAGCAGAATCCTTGAAATACCTAAGGAACTACCAGATTAATAAGAAAGCAATAGGTGCAAAGATCTAACATGAAACCATCATGGTGTAATGGTGTGTCCAGATACTAGAATATGTGGGAGCAGGGAAGGGAGAGGAGGCTGGTGGATCTTCTGAACTCAGTATATACCATGGTCTGCTCAGGTTAGGGAGCAGCAGATAATCATCTCATAACTGAATTTTAGAAAGACTACAAAGAGGAGATCATATTCAAATTAAACTTCCAGAGCTGGAAACAACACTAGATCCATTTACATAATTTCAAAAATTAAAAATGGTCCTAAACTGATTTACTGAAGGTCAACGTCCAAAAAAGGGCAGGCAATTCAGCTATTGACAGAACCAGGACTTGATCAGGAAAGGAGAAACAGAATGATGAAACCAAGGAGTAATTTCATGTAGGAATTCTGAGTTACTACTAAAAGAATCATTATATTTCTCATCATTTGTACCTCTTCTTTTTACTGGTCTTCTTTTGCACCAATTTCCCAATCTGCCTTTATATGTGGCATGCACAAGTAAAGGTTAGTTTAACAATAATAATATCCTATTTATTGCCTATTTATTATGGTCAACTATAGGACAAAGTTATTTTTCCATTATTACATTTTATACTCATAACAAAACTCACAATACCTTTGTGATCTTGATTTTATAGAGGAGGAAAAAACTTACAAAGGTCTAAGAGATTTGTCTAAGCCACATCAGTAAGGTGTGGCATGATTTGGATGGGAACTTGTCTTTCTGATAGCATGGCACAGCTAATGAACTCCATGGTATAAACTCTTATTTAAAGATACTTCTAGGTTAAGACGTTCATCTTGGAAAATCCATGAAGCCTCTAAAGAGAGAGCCCTATGGGTAGATCAATGCCTCTATAATCAAATTGGACAAATAAAAAATCCATATGAACAAAGGACAAATAGAATTTGGGGCCAATGTCTCGCTGTATATCCATCTGTCTCATAACTTCTCAGTTGTACCAAGTGACCCCCAATTCTTGAGATCCAAAGACTCCTGGATAAATACTGGGAAAAACAGAAACAGGATATTCATGATGGGAAATTAGTCAGAGCCAGTGGAAGAACATGTTGAAATTATGGTGGCACCATTGTCTTAACATTTGGCAGGAGTTTTTGGTTTGGTTTGGTTATCCTTATGTTTTGTAGCTCTCTTAGCAACCCAAATAACAAAGATGCAATCATTCTTTTATGAACACAACATTTGCAATACCTCAAAATAAGACCTTGCATGTATTTCGCCAACTTTAGAAATGTTACAAAATAAATAAAAACAGATATTTCTCTAATTCTTCTCATATTCCTCCTGCTTTAATGTATCTTGGAAGAAAAATACTCCTGAGAACAGAGTAGAATGTCAAATAATCAAATACATGGTAGAGAAGCGTTTTCAATTATGCTCTAAAAAGAAAAATTTCTCTTTCTTTCCTCCAGTTGTATTGAGCATTTTGACTTCTAGTGTTTATTGACTATGGTTAGTTATATGGACAAAATAAAATAGACAAATATTAAATTAACATACTTTGGCTGATGATGACTGAATTTGGGTACTCAGGACTAGTATTTCCTTCAAATTCTCATCCTATTCTATACAATGACAGGTGTAAGCCCTGTTTGAATGTTCTATGATAGTCTCATATTCACATCGTAGTCAAAAATGAAGTTGTTAAGTGCCCCTTCACAAGTTATTTATTCTCCTGATTTGGGAGTTAGTTATTTCCATTAATGGTTCCGCCATTCCTACAGTCACCCAAGTTCATAAACTTCGAAATCTTGTTGTACAAGTTTTTCTTTGATTTTTTTGGGTTTCTTTTTTTCCTTCTATGTGGCTTCTTTATTATAGGCCTCTATATGCCTTGTTTATTACCCATCTTTATTTCAAACAAAAGACATGGAGCACCCATAAATCTACTTTGAAGGAAGGGAGGTTAAAAGGAATAAAATTTAACACATAAAGCTTAGTTAACTGTCTAATATACTAAAAGCACTAGAAAATATTTTTGAAAAAATAAGTGATAAATCAAAATTTTATTTTTTGCAAATATATTTTGTAAAATAATATTTACATGAAAATATTTTCTTTGACTTCCCATTCTTCCCAAGAGTTTCAAGTGCCTAATGGAGTGTTCTATATGGGTGGGTATATTTGTGGGCAATATTCTGGAAATGCCTGAAATATCTTAATGATAAAGACAAAGACATTTTTTGTCTAAGTTACATAAGCAATTGCCTCTCTTATCCCTTTTGATTTATGGAGTGTAATATGAATCCTAGACTCTTCCTTTTATGTCGGTATAGGATCTAATTATGTGTTCAGTCCATACCCTCAATACCCAACTTTCTCTTATTAACCTCAATGGGTCATATGGTCAACTGTGGCTTTGTCTTTATACTTATTTTCAAAAAAAACTAGATCTGAGAATAGATTATTTAATTGATTCATTTACTTATAATCATAGAAAGAAGTTAGGGTGATTAAAGAACTTATTGAAAATTTTATTTATTTTGTTATTTTTTTAACTTGAGAGAGCACGTGCCATAGGGAAAGGGGAAGAGCACTGGGGGCAGGGGAAAGAGAGAGAGAGGAAGAGAGAGAGAGAGAGAGAGAGAGAGAGAGAGAGAGAGAGAGAGATCCCAAACAGGCTCCACACTCAGTGCAGAGCCCAACACAGGACTCAATCCCACAACCCTGGGCTCATGATCAGAGCCAAAACCAAGAGTCAGATGCTCAACTGACTGAGCTATACAGGCACCCCAAAAATTTACTGCAATCAATTTTTAAATAATTTCATGATCATATTATGTATTTGGGTGATCTAATTTGGGTGACTTTACACATTGACCAAGAGAAGAAGTATAAAAATATCTAAGGAAAGGAAACTAATAGTAGATTATAGCTACAGTGGAGCTTTGCAAAGATGGGGGAAAAGATCTTATCTCACAGGTAGACAAAGCTGCTAGTTCATGTAAGGAAAAACGCAATTTGAAGCTTATTGTATTTTGTTATGACTGTGAAAAGCTTCAATGACCCCCAGAAACAACCCTACCTTTCTGTGAAGTGCTCTTATTTCAGGGGAATTCTACTCAGGATTTCACTACTGTTTCTCTAGGTGATCTTGCTTAAGTCACACAATTTCTTCTTTACATGTTAATTTTGTCATCCAAAGAGCAAAACTTATAATAACTCTTTCTTAGTCACCTCAGAGAACACATTAGAGTATCAATTACATGGTTTTCTTAAGTAGTTTTTGGCTTATAGAGAAAATCCCCCACAAAAAAAGAGGACTTGCAATATGGAAGTCATCTGCTGCAGCATTTGAAATCACTCTATCAAAAATTTAAAAAGGAAATGCCATCTACATAATGGGTCAATAGCATTTGAGAAACAAACAAACAAACAAAAAGGTGGGGAGGGCAGAATGCTTTTTAATTTAATTCTGTTGAAAAGTTGACTCGTTTCTTCCTGTCTGTCACAGGACAAAAATGTGAAAGGCTGAGAATTACATGCAAAACTGAGAAGAATTGAATCTGAGATGTCTGATTTTGATTTGGCTAGCCCATGCTGCTGTACAAAAATAGCCCTGGGCGTTAATCTGTCAGGTCCATTATTATGCCTATTTCTGAGATTTATACATTGGTTTATGGTAGCAATAGACATTTATTGAGTGCTGATCACCTGCCAAGCTCAGTGCTGTACACCTTAGTAGCGATGGTCCCAACCCAGTGGGTTTTCAATCTAATAAGACAGGCAAGGCAATTAAGACACAGACTCAGAGGAAGAAAATGACTAATGCATGCAGAGGAGTCGGGACTGCTTTCCTTTCCTTTGCTACACCTTGTGTAGCCCACTGTGGTGTCTTTGTTCAAGGAAGCTAAAGAAGTATTTTATAGACCAAGAGGGTGTGAAGATGGATGTCAGCCGCATGCTCAGATCACCTGTTCTCTTTGGATTTTTTGACATTGATGCGAGTAGTAGATTTTCAGATGTTTTCCTGGTCCAATTCAATTCCTTGTTTGAGTTATTTTCTTACCCTCTTTGTTTTCTCATATCTCATTTTATTCTTCTGCATATACAGCCATCATTACCATATTTCTCCACCACAATTATTTAATGTATCCCTTTGAAATGCTTTAATGGTTGATCCCCTTCCCTCATTCTGGGTGATGAAGCATCTTCATCAAAAACATTTTCAAGACTTTCCATACATTGGATAATGAACTCAGTGAATTAAACAGGTATTATCCTTAGTCCCCAACTCACATAAAAATTAAGATGGAAAAATACCAAACCATTCATAGAATGGTTGTATATTCTTAACAGTTATCATTGAATAAATGCATTCATTAAATATTATGCTTATAAAGGCCTAAATAAATTCAAAGGAGCTGTGAGTGAAAACAGAAGTATGAACATTATATATTCCTTATAGTGTGAAAATGATAGTAATTAGATCCTGTTCTCCTTAATTATTAGGACATATTATACTATTCTATGCTACTGGTACATGAGCATATAAATTAAACCTGCTTTATATTAAAGTATAAAATTCAGCATGAAAAATTTCTTCAGCAGTTGAAGACTGTTACTAATATTTTCAACCTAGGTAGACCTCTCTTTTGGCTCAAAAACAAAGATAACCTTTTATAAATCCATTTCAGTAGTGTTGTTTCTTCATAAGGCCAAATTTATTCATTCTCATTCTTTTTTAATATTAAAGTAACCTTTTTCCAAAGCACAGTCTCTTTAACAAATGATGCGGGGAGAACTGGACAGCAACATGCAGAAGAATGAAACTGGACTACTTTCTTACACCATACACAAAAATAAACTCAAAATGGATAAAAGACTTAAATATTAGACAGAAAACCATCAAAACCCTAGAAAAGAAAACAGGCAACTATCTCTTTGACCTCAGCCACAGCAACTTATTACTAGACACATCTCCAAAGGCAAAGGAAGTAAAAGCAAAAATGAACTACTGGGACCTCATCAAGATAAAGGCCTTCTGTACTGTAAAGTAAGCAATCAACAAAACTTAAAGGAAATCGATGGAATGGGAGAAGATATTTGCAAATGGCACATCATATAAAGGGTTAGTATCCAAAATCTATAAAGAACTTAACAAATTTAACACCCAAAAAAATAAATAATCCAGTGAAGAAATGGGCAGAAGACATGAACAGACACCTTTCCAAAGAAGACATCCAGATGGCCAACAGACACACGAAATGATGCTCAATGTCACTCATCATCAGGGAAATAGAAATCAAAACCTCATTGAGATACCACCTCACGCTGTCAGAGTGGCTAAAATTAAGGACTAAGAAAACAACAGATGTTGGCGAGAATGTGGAGAAACGGGAACCCTCTTGTACTGTTGGTGGGAATGCAAACTGATGGAGCCGTTCTGGAAAAGGTATGGAGATTCCTCAAAAAATTCAAAATAGAATTACCCTATGACCCAGCAATAGCACTACTAGGAATTTATCCAAAAGATACAGGAGTGCCAATTCATAGGGGCACATGTACCCCAATGTTTATAGCAGCGCTATCAACAATAGCCAAATTATGGAAAGAGCTCAAATGTCTATCAACGGATGAATGGATAAAGATATGGTTTATATATACAGTGGAATACTAGTTGGCAATGAGAAAGAAGAAAATCTTGCCATTTGCAACAATGTGGATGGAACTGAAGGGTACTATACTAACTGAAATAAATTAGTCAGGGAAAGACAGATATCATATGTTTTCACTCACATGTGGAATTTGAGAAACTTATCACAAGACCATGGGGAACGGAAAGGAGAAAGAGTTTCAAACAGAGAGGGAGGAAAACCATAAAAGACTATTAAATACAGAGAACAAACTTAGCGTTGATGGTGGGGGCAGGCAGGGGAGAGGGAGAAATGGGTGATAGACACTGAGGAGGCCACTTGTTGGGGTGAGCACTGGGTGCTATATGTGAACAATGAATCATGGAATCTACTCCTAATGCCAAGAACACACTGTATACACTGTATGTTAACTAACTTGATAATAAATTGTATTTAAAAATAAATAAATGAGGGGCGCCTGGGTGGCTTAGTCGGTTAAGCGTCCGACTTTCGCTTGGATCATGATCCCGCGGTTCGTGGGTTCAAGCCCCGCGTCAGGCTCTGTGCTGACTAACAGCTCAGAGCCTGGAGCCTGTTTCAGCCTGTGACTCCCTCTCTCTCTGACCCTCCCCTGCTCACGCTGTCTCTCTATCTCTCTCCTAAAAATAAATAAAACATTTAAAAAAATTTATAAAATAAATAAATAATAAAAATAAATAAATGAATAAAGTAACCTTTTCCAAAATAGATAGTGATTTTTTTTTTAAAGTTCTCACTTGACAACATAAAGTGTTTGTAGGGCCATGTTGTTCTTTCCCTTTTTTTAATTTTCATTCCAGTGTAGTTAACATACAGTGTTATTATACTTTCAGATATACAATATAATGATTAAAGAGTTCCATATATTATTCAGTGCTCATCAAGATAAGTTTACTCTTAACACTCCCCACCTATTTCACTCATCTCCCCACTTATTTCCCCTCTGATAACCATCTGATCATTCTCTAATAGTAGTTTTATTTTTAAAGAGATTATAACCATTGGCCCACACAAAGAAGACACTAATATCTCAAAGCATTTCAAACTAGCAGCCAGTGTAGGAAAACAGACTCTTGGGAGAGCAACTGAATATCCATAAAGTTCCAGACTACTAAATGAGTTTCCAGGGATTACAGGACACTTACATTCTTTGCAATATCCCAAATATGATACTACACTATGTACTACTGTAGAATTGTGAAGAAAAATTTTCTTCCCTCAAAGTATTTGCAGTCAAATTGGGGGGGTGGGGGAGGCAAAAAAGCAAAAAAACCTAACCATATCAAAAAAAATAACCTGAAATCTAAATAAATGATAAATCACTGAGGCCAATGTGTAAGTACCACAACAGTGAATGGGAGGTTGTGCTTCTGGAGTGAGTGATCCAAGCTTTGGGTTTTTATGTTTTAAATTTAATTTAATTTTTGACCTCAGATGCATAAACTAGAATTTGTCCTGAAATATATTCATCATCAGTCCATGCCCATGCTGCTTCTATTTAATGGATTGAGAATTTAATATATGATAGAAAAAATCAAGGGTCTTTTGCAGGCAAGTCAAAGATGGATTTAGGGACAAGAGTCACCTATGGCTTATTAAAGGATCTTTAAATCATCTGTGTTCTTGAAGGCCACTATTAGACTGTATTGCTCATAAGTACCCATGGCAAGTTTGCACAGAGAACCAAGATAGAGAAACATATTTACAAAAGACTGACACAGACAAATGGACAGACAGACAGACAGACACATACACACACACACACACACACACACACACACTTTTTGATTATTGATAACGTAGTTACTTATAGCTCTTCATTTATATGTGATGCCAAATCTCTGTAGTGGTGTCTTTGTCCTTAACTATGTAATGCAGGGTTCTGATTTTATCTTCATCTAGAAGTTGTTCTTCAAGTCACTACTCAGAAAGTGATGTGTTTTTAACTTGTAAGCATTCACTCAAGGAGAAAGCATTCTATTGTGAGAGATAAGCAATGCAGGGTCTAATGTGAGATGCACGTTTTGCTGATATTAGTTCAAGGCTGCCATGGCCTCTGGAGGCCTGTCTCACGTGGTGATAATTAACTTTTAATGTAAGCCTGGAGGGCAAAACACTTAAGAGTTATCCAGTTTTCTCCAACAGAATGAATAGGTAAATGCTAACATATGTTTATCAATAGTTGATGTACTTAGCTATTATATAAGGGAAAAAAAGGCCTCACTTGGCAGCATGTTTGTTCTCCTATTTCTCTCAATCCAGTATGATAGAGAATTGGGTGGCTAATCTTTATAACTGTGTAGTGAGGTCACTGAATCTTAGAGATTAAGTGGATAACAGCAAGTATGAGTCATGCCTGCTACCACTCCCATTTCTATGTTATTTTTGGCTGGCATTACTAATTCATTACAGAAATTTTTTTATTGTCTCTGCTTTATAAGCCTTCTTTTTCTTTGATGTTTATTTATTTTGAAAGAGAGAGAGAGAGAGTGAGTGAACAGGGGGAGGGACAGAGAGAGAGGATCCCAGGCAACATCCGTGCTGTCAGCCCGGAGCCCACTTCAGGGCTCGATCCTGTGAACCATGAGATTATGACCTGACCCAAAATCAAGAGCCTAACACTTGACTGACTGAGCCACCAGGTGCCCCTAGAAGCCTTCTTAACAAAGCATTTAGAGTAGAAATCTATGTTCACTGCTGTATATGTGTTATGCCAGTATTCGACTATAAATTCTCTAAGTATAGGAACAATGGCTTCCTTGAAAAATTTATTGGCTTATCCACAAATTAATTCATCTCATTGAAGATGCTCAATAATACTTCTTGAACAAGTAAACTACAGGCAATTTAAACAAGCATTTTGCCTAACCTATATAGATACATAGATGAAATCTGATTGAGAGGAGACAGAGAGAGAAAGAGAGAGATACACACATACATACATACAGATACATGTTATAATTCGGGAAACTACCCTTCATATATTAAATAATGTTTTTAACAAGTTGGATGTAATTTGAGAATTCAGTCTCCTACTCAATTACTAAGATTTTTTCCTTTCTAAAGTACCTTTATCTAAAAGTAAATGTAAGTGTAAATTTTGTAAAATTAAATGAGGAGAGCATTTCTACTTCATTTCCCAATGAAAACTAAGAACTATTTGACTATCATCTATGTTTTCATTTTCTACATCATACATCATTAATATGATTTAACTTTGCATACATGCATGAAAATAAATATATATTACATAGGGATGAGAATCCTTAATGTTCAAGATCGAACAACATATGAGTAAGTTCTGGACATCTAATGTAGGACCCACCTGAGATATTAAGCCAAATATTATTTCACATAAATTGCTAGAATGCATGAAATAATAAATTAAAATTTAACCTACTTATAAAAATTTCCATAAGAGAGTGCCTAGGGGACATTTAAGAATGAAAGATTGCAGGATGTCTGGGTAGCTCTATCAATTAAGTATCCAACTCTTGGTTTCTGCTCAGGTCATGGTCTCATGGGGTTCCAGTCCCACAATGGGCTCTGTACTGACAGTGTGGAGTCTTCTTGGGATTCTCTCTCTCCTTTTCTCTTTGCCCTTCCCCTCCTCTCTCTCAAAATTAAATTAAAAAAAATTATAATGAAAAACTTGGTACTGAACTTCATGTCCAGTTCAACTCTCAAAATGTACCAAGTTAGGACTGACTACATGAACAGAAAGTCTAGAAATGTAAATGACTATACAAGAATCTTCCAGCTCTACTAGGACATTCCAGAGTGGTCAACTGTCACATTCAATGCCACTCTAACAAGTTCCTGAAGGGTCCATGTTTATTCCAAAAAGGGTATAAATATACCCTCTTCCAGATGTCAACTCCTTTTACTCTTGGGCAAGAACTCTATGCTCTGCTTCCTTTTGTTGAAAGGACACAGACATGTCATTACTCCTCTGACCTTAGAAGACAGAAAAAAAACAGAAGAAAAATCAACTTTCCATATGAAATCTTGAAATCTGTATACATAAAACTATTATGCATGTGTTCCTACACTGTAATTTGATAGATGGTTTCTAAGAAATACTGATTTTTTTTTCTTTCAACATGGTTAGATCAGGAAATACTAGCCACGTAACATAATTTACAATCATGTGCCTGAACTCCAAAAGTTAGTCTTTCTACTGAGATATAACGCCCAGTAAATATGCTGGGGAGGAAAATGATTGATAGGAAGTAAAACTGACAGTAAAATATAGTAGTGCAAATTTCATTTCAAGTTATATTTTGTAAATAAGGACACCTAAAAATCATAGAAATAATAGATTTGCACAAAAAACAAAACAATACAAAAAGTGAAAACAGACCAGTTGACATTCTACTCATTTTTATAAGATATTATGAAAAGAAACATCAAGTTCTTACGATAATCATGATTTTAGAAGCTAATATGATTTGTACACCCTTGGGAAAAGAAAAATGAGCATTGATGTTATCACTAAGAAAGCATCATTTGGGATTAAATGAAATAGTCAAAGCCCCTAAAGCTATATTATCTTGAACATGGCAGCAAAAGGTAAGAGACACAATGGTTGAATTTTTACATGGAATAGCCTGCCATAGACTATTCAGAGGGAGGGGAAACAAAACGAGAGGAGATTTGAGTTTTGTATAGCTACATCCACACACATTTGTCTAGAACTTCCTGCACAACTACATCTGCTTAGCTTATGGAGCCTCCCTTCTGTTAACTAGTTAACATGGCTACCTGAGGAAACAGTGGACTGGGAAGGCAGGGTCTTGCTTTCCTGGTTGTCTATTGCCTGCTGCAATCTGGGAATTCTTCTCCCAAGAAACTGGGACCCTCCTATAAAAGAAAAAGAATAGGGGTAAGTTCTGGACATCTAATGTAGGATCCACCTGAGATATTTAGCCAAATATTATTTCACATAAATTGCTAGAATGCATGAAATAACAAATTAAAATTTAACCTACTTATAAAAATTTCCATAAGAGAGTGGGGCTTTTTCATACAACATTTATGAGTTTCTCCAGATCTTCACACCCCAAATTGAACTTTTTAAGATATCAAGTTACACAAAACTGGGATCTTCTGTATAATATGTTCATTCATTTACTCTTGCAACATGAACGTTTTCAGCATGTACCAGAAAGTAGTCAATCCATTAGATGAGGGTAAAGGATGATATAGTTCATAACCATTGGTATGATGCAGCAAAATAATAATCATAGCTGTGACTTACTAAAGCACTTACTATCTGCAGGCTAAATGCTTTGTAAGCATTAGATAAGCAGGAGACATGCAGTAACACTTTAGAGGAAGGTACTACCATCCCAATTTCACAGATAAGGAAACTGAGACAGAGAGAGAGAGAAAAAGAGAGTAATTTATGATGGAGTTTGAATTTGAGGCACTGTCCTAAATCTCACTAAGCTGTTAAACACTACTTGGTGTATGTACCATACTGTCTTTCTGAAAGACACACTAATCTGAATGCCAAAACACATCTGGCTCCAAGTTTTTTCAGAAAGTGAACTTGGGATCTGTGGCACTTCTGAGAAAATCACATCTATCAGTCAATGTTTAGACAGGGAAGCAGAATCGCTTTCAATGCAAAGGAATAGGGGAATTTTTAAAATAATTAGACCTTACATAATGGTGGGTGTTGCTGGGTGAACAAAGGTCTGGAAGGTGGAGTTACTGTTTCAGGAAAAAAGGCACTACCCAGTCTTCCTAAAGCTCTGTGTTCATTTTGAGAATGGGAAGCTCGTGAAGAGGTCTATAGGAAATGCCTCTGGGTAGATATGTTTCAGTGAGTCTACAGCAACCATCAGGTTGCAGATAGAAAGAGCTCCTGGCAGCATAGAAAAAAAAAGGGACAAGCTATAAACTGTCAGATACTTCTTCATCCATCCATCTGAGAGCAAAGACCTTCTAGAAATAATGGCTCATGCTTCATTTCTGCCTCCAAAATCTTAAGCAAATCCTTCCTTGGTCAACTCTTAACTGAAATCCTACAGGGCAAGGGATACATGTAGCATAATCCCCAGCTTAATCAAGCTGGCAATAGAACAACCCAGCACAACTCAGCATGAGAACGAACAGTGTACTGTCAGTGAGGTGAGTTCTGCAAGGTCAGGGTCAGATCCTATCTTTATTTAGAATGTTAATATATTTTTTTCATCATGGACTTCTTGCAACAGTTTTTATTTTTTTAATATTGGGTTAAAATATGGTTTATTTACATTCCTGAATTTGTGGTGCTCCCTTAAGTTGTGCACCTGACATGGGAGACTCATTTGTCTCACACTGGCTCTGCACATGCCAGCTAGTCATGGTTCCCTGACAGGTGGGGTGACTCCAACCTTCGTCCTTGTGCCTTTAGCACTCCAGCCTGTATTGTGATATATTTATGCATTTCCTTTTATCACAGAATGTGAGGATACTAAGAAGTGCCCTAGAGGAATGTATGAAATCTCTATTACTCCTATCTGTCCTTACATGCACTAGCAACCTGATTTTCCCTTCAGATGGCAACCAATCATCCCATTCAGTAGAATAACCCCCTTCTTTCAATATTGGGTCACTACTGTAAGCTCAGGTAGTAGTCTTAGCTTCCAATTTAATGGAACCATTACTATCTTCTCTCTTGGAATTCAGGACAACTAAACAAGAACCACAGGAAGCCAAAATGTTACTGGTGTACAATTAAATGTAACAGTAAGGGAGTCCATTCCCATTTCAGTCCCTGCATCTCAAAGCCATGATTCCTACCTATGAAAGAAACAGTATCATATCCATTACTGATTCATTTTTAAGGACATTTTCTTAGTCCCAAAAGACATTTCCATCCAGCTGGTGCCATAATTGAGCCTTAATAAAAGCTATTCCACTATTTCATAAAGCCATCTGTTTTAAGGTATTGGAAAACATGTTACCATGACCAGTGAACTCCATGAGCAGACTTAATGGATTATAAAATCTGTTCTGGGTCAAAAGCAATATTGTACAGAAATCGATGATAATAAAGAAGTCATTCTGTTTCTCCATGAATGAAGCAGAAGCCTTGTGGTTGGGGATGGCAAATCCAAAATAAGATCAAAGTGCTGCCCCTCTCTGCTGGAAGTAGGCCAAAGTACTCAAACCACTGAGTAGCTTCCTATCCCTTCCTTCCAGAAAATTCTGCACCTATTATATTTTCTGACTGCAAAGACCTTCAAAGGGTAATGGCTGCTGCCTTAATTCCATCTCTCAAAACTCAAGAATTCCTTTGGCAAATTCTAACCTGGAACTTCACAGGAAAGAGACTCCCAGAAAACACAGACCCGTTTTGACTAACTCTGCAACAGAACAATCTAGCACATCAGGAAAGATTATTTGAACAATCTTAAGGACGGTTGGGATTTAGCAAGAGAGGACATGATGATAGAACCCTCACATCGGCAAGGTATAGAAACTGAAAAACACAGGTTGTTTTGGAAATGACAAATGTTAAGTTTAGTTAAAACTTACAATATTTGGAGGTGGTAGAAGCAGTAGCTTAAAGAGTGATTGTTGTTTGATAACAATCAGAGAATTCTGAATCTCAGGCTAAGGTAACTGGACTTTATTTAGCAGCTAAAAGAGTGGCAGACGGGTTTTTGAGCAGAGTGATAAAGCAATGAAAGTAGTATTTTACATAAGAATCCTGACATGCTATTTTGAATGTACAGCATGAATTCAAGGAAACCAAGTATGTAGGGGTAGACACGCTAAATTTATGTTATAATTGTTCAGGTTAAAGTATTAAGGGTCCAAAATAGAGAGTGCAGTCTATTTTTTTCTCTTCCATTCATAGGCAACGTTATACAACTTGAAGCTTCCATCTTTTTCTTCTTATCACATATTTTGCCTCATTTTCATCATGAAGTAAAATTCTGATACTCTCTTCTCATCAAAAGTTATTGTCAATATGGGCTCTGTGCTGACTGCCAGCTCGGAGCCTGGAGCCTGCTTCAGTCTGTGACTCCCTCTCTCTCTGACCCCCCCCTGCTCATGCTGTCTCTCTCTCTCCTAGAAATAAATAAAAATATTTTTAAAAAAAGTTATTGTCAATAAATTATCTTAAATTAACTCCAGTAATGTAAAGATGAATAACATCCTAATGCTTTAAGCAGAAATGCTTCTGTTTCTTAAAAGTTTTTTTGAATCACAAACACCTTTAGGAACTTAATGAAAACTAAGAGTTTTCTCTTAAGAGGAATGAATGCTTACACTGAAATATAAAATATCACAAATAATTTTAGTGAATATGTACTTATACAGACTTGTATACATAAATCCTTAGAGAGACCATGATCTTAATGTCAATACCCATCTGCCCCCCAAAAGGTCATATTTTTGGCATTTAAGCATCACTGTGCAAATGAGGTCATTTTTTTGAGAGAAGAGCTTTCAAGTGCCCCAAAATTATAGTGCATAGACACCAACTTACATTTTGCCTATGAGAAACACCACAGAACACAGAAGTAGCTGGGCATGAAGAAAATAAGAGCTTTCTGCTGTCTTTCTTCTTTTGTAGATTGAAAACACACTAGCAATTTTTTAAGAAGCCTGTTGTAGTTACTGTAAAAATGAATGCACACATAGGAATAAAAATAAAGATGAATTTACTCTTCACTTCTATGTTAGTCTCAATCCTAGCCAAGCCACATGGCTAGGGTAGGAGGGAGGCATGGGGAAGAGCAGAGAAATCCTTCTTCTTTGGGAGGGGGCCCAATAAGACCACCTCCTGTGCCTTCTCACACCTAATCATAATACCAGCTCCAACAAGAGGGAAGAGCATGCTGTGAGCTACTGTCAGGGGTAAGATAAGGAAAGCGTGATGATCCACCATTCCCTCTTTTGACCTCAAGTCCACATTTGAGCTCTGGCCAAGTGAAGTTTGAGTACCATGAAGCTATATAGTTATAAGTTATGGAACATATATTACTATGTAGACTAAGTGGTCTGTGCTAGCACAGAACACTAACTGGATAGGCAGTCAGGACCCAGCAACACCACCTTCCTTGGTTTCTGGCAACCTCTTGTTATACTATGAGGACCACTTAGTGACATTCAACTGAAATGTAAAAGAGCCACTTACCTGATAAGTGTTAGGAACTGAATACCCCCCTCCCTCAAAAAATCATAGTTGAAATCTACCCCCCAATATGCTAGTATTTGGAGGTAAGGCCTTTAGGAGGTAATAAATCATGAGAGTGGAACCCTTATGAATGCGATTAGTGTCCTTATAAGATAAGGCCAGACAACCAGCTCTCATTTTCTTTCCTTCGTGTGAGGACGCAATGAGAAGTCACAAGTCCTCAACCAGGAAAAAGACCTTCCCTCCCAGAGCCAAACCTTGCTGGAAACTTGATATGCGACTTCCAGCCTCCACAACTGTGAAAAACAAAGTTCTGTTGCTTATATGTCACCCTGTTTACGGTACTTTATTACAGTAGCCTGAAGTCAGACAAAGAGCAAAGAAAAAATTGAATGATCTTTTTTAGATGCCAAATTCAAGGTCACACTACTCCAAGTATAGTCCATGAACCAGCGGGATCAGCATCACTTAGGAATTTATTAGAAATACATACTCTTGGGCCCCTTCCCAGGCATACTGAACTGCAAACTACATGTGAACAAGATTCCCAGGCCATACAAATTAGGGTTCACGCTAAATTAGCTGCAACAAGATGAAAAACACAATGGCTTAAATGATACAGGAATTTATGCTTCTCTTACCAAACAGTCCAAAGAAGGAAGCAGGCAAGGGCAGATAAGGGGGTTCTGTGGCACACGAAACCCAGAGTTCAGCTCTGGATCTCAGGTATTTGCAGCTGTTTTTGTCTTTTTCTATCCAGGAGGGAGGAGAAAAGGCCAGAGAAATGCAGACTCGTGTCTTTCTCTTAATAGTATGAACAGAAGAGGCACAATTTATGTCTTACTAATGTGGTTACACCCACCACCATGTAAACATAATGCAATTTTAAGCCTGGTAAAGTGTGCCCCTCTAATCACAAGAGTCCCATTGTTTTAAAAAGGGGAAATCAATATTAGTAGGTACTCAACAATGTCCATCACACCTTTACAAGCCAGGCCCTTCGCTATCTGACCTTGACAAGCCTATGAAGAAGACAGTGTGAATGTCAGTTTTCACAGATATTATCACTATGAGAACTAACACAAAACTTAATAGTTCTGGCCTTGTATGATCCCACAGCAACATAAGAGGAAATAGACTAGTCTCTGGTTTATACAGCTGAAGACACTTTATTGATTTTATGATACCTCTTCTCTCTGAGTCCTAGGATGAGGATATCTTTTGTAGCTTAAAATTCTACTTTTTAAAATATGACATACAGTTAAGAAAATCTTCCTTCTGTACAGTTTCATCCTCTCCCATCCCAGTAGCCACCAATGTTTCTATAAAGCTGTGTGATTGCCAATGTGGGAATTCTCCCCTAAGTGTTTCCTTGGGACCATTTCTTGATGTCTCCTGGTAAGTTCAAATTCAGCATACTTTGGCTCTTGTTTGAATCTTCCTTTTTGTCCAGACCAATCAATTGAGCAATTGAACGCCAAAATCACTCCCACAAAGTAAGATGTGCTTGGCACCCACTGGGTGCTTTAAAGAGTTGATGAAGAAATGAAAACCTGGAACCGCAGCTTCTCTGTGTGCCATTTGTTCTCGGTCATTAGTTTGCCTCAGGATCACTTGGAAGGCATATTTTAAAAAAATACTTTTTATAGTTTATTTATTTTTGAGACAGAGAGAGACAGAACATGAGTGGGGAAGGGTCAGAGAGAGAGGGAGACACAGAATCCAAAACAGGCCCCAGGCTCTGAGCTAGCTGTCAGCACAGAGCCTGACGTGGGGCTCGAACCCACGAACGGCGAGATCACGACCTGAGCCGAAGTTGGACGGTTAACCAACTGAGTCACCCAGACGCCCCTCGGAAGGCATATTGAAAGGCAGTTTCTGGGGCTCCTGGGTGGTTCATTCTATTAAGCAGGAGGACTCTTGATTTCAGCTTAGGTCATGGTCTTACGGTCCTGGGATCAAGTCCTCTGTTGGACTCTGCCCTGAAAGGGTAGAGTGTGCTTGCAATTCTCTTTCTCTCCCACTACCCCTCCCCCTCTCAGCTGCGTGCACACACTTTCTCTCTAAAAATAAATTTAACAACTTAAAAAAATAAAGTGCTCACTTCGGCAGCACATATACTAAAAAAAATAAGTAAACGGCAGTTTCTGAATCAGGTCCAGAGTGGGGCTTGAAATTTTGCATTTCTAACAAGTTCCTAATTGATGCTGACATTGCTGGTCCAGAGACCATGTTTTGAGAACCATTACTGTAGGATTAAATGAAATTCATTTTATCACCAGAAGCATTTGTTAATATATGAAACAGAGATTGACAAAGGATGATAGCATTGCCTTATCTTAGAAAAAATAGTCTATACTCTTACACAGGACACCCATATTTATCTGAGTATTTGTCAAAAGTCTTGATAACCATAATTAACATGGAGATGAAATATAACTAAGGTGCATGTAGCTGGAACACACAGAGTTTCCACTAAATTATACCTATCATTATTATTACAGCTGTTTCTACAAAACAATTAGCATTATAGATCATCTGAATTGTAGAGACTCTAGAAACCTCATTTCAAGCTATAATTTATTTCAAGGTTTTTACTTAATTTACTTATTACCCACTCTCACTAAAAAGGTCACAAGTAAATATATTTTCTTTCAGAATTATGTCCTATAAGCCATGTTACTTTCTCTAACTTCACTATATAGATATCAGTCACTATGACGTATGTCTCCATTGTTTTATTTTATTTTTTATATTTTTAAGTTTATTTATCTATTTTGAGAAAGAGAGAGAGACGGGGGAGAGAGGGCAGAAGTGTGGCCAAGCAGGGGAGGGGCAGAAGGGATGGAGAGAAAGAGAACCCCAGGCAGGCTCTGCACTGTCAGCATAGGGCCTGACATAGGGCTCGATCTCAGGAACCCAACCATGAGATCATGACCTGAGCCAAAACCAAGAGTTGGCCACTCAACTGACTGAGCCACAAAGGTGCTCTTCCATTACTTTATTTTAAATGCCATAAAATATCTGGTCATATATTAATTGTAAGATCTTTATTACTGAATTACCTTTAGAGCTACCATGTCAGATATTTGAAAAGGTAAAAACATCGTTCTAAAAATCAGCCTAAAGCCTGATTTTTATTTTAATTGCAATAATCGGTTTTAAAACTTTCTGAGTTTAAACTTTAGAATTTAAAAAGTTCTCGCTATTGAAATGAATGTTTAAGTAAAATTCATCAACTATGCTAGAACAGTTTTACATATAATTCTACTTGCAAGGTGCTTTATAATCACTTTTTATCAGAGCCTCTTAAGAAAAGTTCCATAAAATAGGTCAGTAATATGTTCATAATTTTGCAAATGTAGATGATAAAGGACCTGCCTAAAGTTATACTGCACACTGGTAGCAGTTTGCAGATCTGAGTTTTCAGACCCTGACATTCTGTTCTCTCACACCAACCCACACCGCCACACTACACTGTAAATTATTGATTTGAAACCACACTGCTACCTTAATGAGCAAGGAGGGTGTTATAAAACTTTATGGATTTACTGATTCTGACCTAGTTTAGATTAATAATGCCTTATATTTTTATAACACTGCATCGTGTTCAAAGACATTTTATATAATTTGCATCTTTGAGCCGAGCACCCACACAAGGGAGTAGCCATATTCCCTGAAGAGAAACTGCCCGAGATAAGAGAAAAGACAAAAGTCCAGTTCTCATGATTCATTCTTTCCACCCCTCCACTGATGCCTCTAGTTTATTCCAAGAACACTATATTCAGTAATATATAGAAAAATGATCCAGTGTCAAGTCAAGAAAAAATAGTTTCTTGAAATAACATTTCAACTGTATTATATCATTTACCAATTGAGTGAACTCCTTAAATTCTCTGAGCCTTAGTTTGCTCGTTGCTAAAATAGTGTATAATAATGCCTATCTCATAAGGTCATTGGGAGTACCAACAAGGTGACATATGTGAATGAATAGTGCCCAGTATATAGTAAATGCCTAGTAAATTTAAGCAATTATTACAAAAGATGAGGAGGTTGATTTCAAGGGTGAAAAAGTATCAAATTGTACTATATTTAGTAAAGCTGTATAACATGGTACATACATAATTGAGTTGAATTTGGTTACCAACTCTGACCCTATTATCCCATAACCTTGGGTAAGTCATTTAACACTTCTATGTATTCAATTTACTCATCCATAAGAATAATATGAAATGAGAGTAACTACTTCATATGGTTTTAGGAGAATAAACATTGAATAATATATGGAAAACAACTGAAACATGCATGATAAAGCATTTGTGTCTTAAATATACTGCTTTCCTTGGGCGCCTGGGTGGCTTAGTCGGTTAAGCGTCCGACTTTCGACTTTCGCTTAGGTCATGATCTCGCGGTTTGTGGGTTCAAGCCCCGCGTCGGGCTCTGTGCTGACTGCCAGCTCAGAGTCTGGAGCCTATTTCAGTCTGTGACTCCCTCTCTCTCTGACCCTCCCCTGCTCACGCTGTCTCTCTCTCTCTCCTAGAAATAAATAAAACATTAAAAAATATATATATATATATATACTGCTTTTCTTGTTCTTCTGAATTATGGAGTGGTGCACTCCATTAGGGTTCTTGAGAAAACAGAGGCCAGAGAAGCTCCTTGAACAATTCTTAAAAATATGTCCAGAAAAGGAGAAGCTTAGCTGCCTCCTTCACAATTTTTCTGGTTAAGTCTTATGAAAGATATTGGCTTTCAGCAAATTCATGGCCATTGCCTCACCTTTTATTTAAAAAAAAAACAGTTTTGAGATATAATTAAGATACCATATAGTTTTCCCATTTAAGTGTACAATTTGATGGGGTTTGTTTATTCACAGAGTTGTGCAACCATCAGCACAATCGAAATTTAGAATATTTTCATCTCACTTAAAGAGAACTCATCCCCATTCTCTTCCTCACTCCCTCCTTTCTAAATTCAACTAATGATTAATCTACTTCCTGCTTCTATATATTTGCCTGTTATAGAAATGTATATAATTATATAAAAGTAGGCATATACAGTATGTGATACTTTGTGTCTGGCTCATTTCACTTCAGTGTTTCCAAGGTTCATCCATGTGAAGACTTCTTATTTTTTATTGCTCCCCACCCAAAATTAATTGTACAGATAGGCCTTATTTTCTTTAGCTATTCATCAGTTGATGAATTCAAGTGATTTATAACTTTTACATATTATAAATAATTCTGCTATAACAAGTATATATGTGTTTATAATTGCAATGTTTTCTAGATGAAACAACCCTTTTATTCTTATAAAATATCAATTTTTACCTCTAGTAATTTTTTTTATAATTAATTTTATCTCACTCCAACTCTTATGGTTATTATTTGTATGGTGTATCTTTTTCCATTCTTTTACTCTCAGCCTAGTTGTAGGTTTAAATCTAAAGTGTGTCTCTTGCAGACAGGGTAACATTGGACCCTGATTTTTTAAAGTTAATTCATTTATTTTGAGAGGGAGAGAGAGAGACAGGGAGCACAAGCATGAGAGGAGCAGAGAGAGAAAAAGGGAAAGAATTCTAAGTGGGTTCTATACAGTCAGTGCAGACCCTGGCATGCAGCTCAATCTCACCAACCGTGAGATCATGCTGGGCTGAAATCAAGAGTCAGATGCTTAACCAACTGAGCTACCCAGATGCCCCTGGATCCTGATTTTTTTTTAAATCAGTCATAATCTCTTTCAATTGGACCATTTATAGTGTTATTATTTATATAGTTGGATTTACCAACTATATAAACTAAATAAATAAATAAATAAAGTCATAATCTCTTCCAATTGGACCATTTATAGTGTTATTATTTATATAGTTGGATTTATCACTGCCATTTAGTCCATTTATAGTGTTATTATATTTAATAGTAAATAATAATAGTCCATTTATAGTGTTATTATTTATATAGTTGGATTTACCACTGCCATTTTGCTTTTATTCCTATGTGTCTGATGTCTAAAAAGACATTAAAAATGTTTCTGTTTTTCTTGTGTGGCTTTCTTTCACACTAACTGAATATTTGGTAGTATAAAATTTTAGTTACTTTAATGATTATTAACTATATTTATTTTCTGAGTTATTTTCTTGGAGATTTCTCTAGTGCTTAAAATGTTCATTTACTTACACTATATTTATACTAGCTTAATTTCAGAAAGATTTAGAAATTTTACTCCTGGTTTATATTCCCTTTTTTGTGCTATCTTCGTTATACATATTGCATCTACATATACGAAAACTTCAAAAGTAAATGTTTATTATTATGTACTATAATAATGTGTTTTTAAATTTTTTTTAAGATTATTTATTTTGAGAAAAGAGAGAGCATGTGAGCAGGGGAGGGGCAGAGTGAGGCAAAGAGAGAGAGAGTATCCCAAGCATGCTCTGTGCTTCCAATGCAAAATCAGATCTGGGGCTTAAACTCACAAAACCACAAGATCATGACTTGAGTCAAAACCAAGAACTGGATGCTTAACCAACTGAGCCACCTAGGCACCCCAATAATGTCTTTTTAAAAGCTAAAAAACAGAAAGCAGAGCAATAACATATTTATAGAATTTATTACATTAATTTTCTCATTTACCATTTTTAGTTCTCTTCATTTCTTCTTATGGATACTTTCTAGTGTCATTTTCTTACTGCAGTAGAGCTTTACTTGTTGCTACCTGACTCTTTTGTCATGTTATTTCCAAAAATAATGCATTTTTTTTTATTTTTTTTACAAATAGTTTATTGTCAAATTAGTTTCCACATAACACCCAGTGCTCATCCCCACAAGTGCCCTCCTCCATGCCCACCCCTCCTCCCCCCCACATCCATCAGTCCTCAGTTTTTGTCAGCATTCAAGAGTCTCTCATGATTTGCCTCTCCTCCCTTTCCCCCACCATTTCCGCCCTTCTTCTCCCCCTTGGTCCTCTGTTAAGTTCCTCCTAATCCTCCTATACGTGCACACATATGATATTTGTCCTTCTCTGCCTGACTTATTTCGCTCAGCATAACACCCTCAAGGTCCATCCATGTTGCTACACATGGCCAGATTTCATTGTTTCTCATTGCCATGTAGTATTCCATGGTATAGATAAACCACATCTTCTTGATCCATTCATCTGTTGATGGACACTTAGGCTCTTTCCAGGTTTTAGCTATTGTGGTGGCTAAAATGAGCCAATCAGAGAACTCTAGATGCTGGCGAGGATGTGGAGAAACGGGCACCCTCCTACACTGTTGGTGGGAATGTAAACTGGTACAGCCCCTCTGGAAAACAGTGTGGAGGTTCCTAAGGAAACTAACAATAGAACTCCCCTAGGACTCAGCAATAGCACTGCTAGGAATTTACCCAAGGGATACAGAAATGTTGATGCATAGGAGCACATGTACCCCAATGTTCATAGCAGCACTCTCCACAATAGCTAAAATAATGCATTTCTATATAAGCCCCTCATTTCATTCAATTTTTTAAATAGAGTAAAAAAAAAATAATCAAATTAATGTGTCTTTTATAATTACTATGTAACAATTTTTCTAGAGCTCTTTATTTTTCATTGTGGACTTATTCAAAGTACTGTCTGGTCACTTGCTTTTGGCCTGAAGAACTTTAATATTTCTTGTAAGATAGATCCACTAGAAACAAATTCTCCAGAGGGAGAAGAACAGTATCTACAAATGGCAGCTACAATGTATTATCTAAAATGTCCAATTTTCAACAACAACAAAAATGAGATATACAAAGAAATAGGAAAATGTGACTCATTCAGAGGAAAACTAAAAATCAGGCCATAAAAATTGCCTTTGACAGAACCAGATATTGGACTTACCAACCAAAGACTTCAAATCAGCTATTTTAAATATGCTCAAAGAACTAATGGAAACAATTTATGAAGAATTACAGAAACTTTGAGGACAAAATTTTATCTAAGAAAATATCAATAAAGAGAAAACAATTTTAAAAAGTGGAAATTCTGGAGTTGAAAAGTCCAATAACTGAAAAAAATAACTGTAAGAAAAAATTCACTTAGGGATGCAAAAGTAGATTTGAGCTTGCAGAAGAATCAGAGAATATGAATAAAGATCATTTGAGACCATACACTGTGAAGCACATAGAGAAGTAATAATTTATAATATGTACAGGACCTCCAAGAAATGTGATATACCATAAATATACCAACAAGTGTGCACTGAGAATACCAGAAGAGAAGAAAGAGAAAGTAGAAAGAAAATTTTTTTAAAGGATAGATGAAGACTTCCCAAACTTGATTAAAAGAAACATTAATCTGCATATTCAAAAATTCAGAAAACTCCAGTTCAAATAATTCAGTCCAATTCTGGATAAACACAGAGGTCCATAACCAAACCAAGCATAGTCAAAATGTTGGAAGACAAAGAAAATAAGAAAATCTTGCAAAGAGAAAAAGTGACTCATCATATATGAAGGGGACTCTCAGTAATAGAATAGCTGACTTTTTACCGGAAGCAATGGTGGACAAAGGAAGTGATAAGACATATATGAGATCCTGGGAGTAGGGATGGGAAACTATTAACCATCTTTCAACAATCTTTCAAAAGTGAAGGAGAGATAATAGAGTAAAAAGACAGTATGGCAGGCACAGTATTTCTTTACTCATAACTTTTATTAATCTCACTAGAAACATATTTAAATATAGACTGTCTCTGTTGTTGCTTATTTTGTACTTTGCTGATTTGCTGTTTCAATGATACTGTATAAAACTTACTCCTTTGTCTATTTTTTCAATGTTATCTGCCAATATCTGAACCAAATTAAGCAATAAGGCATAGGCATTTAAATCATTCTACATATGAAGACAGGATTGGACACCATGGTTAATCAAGGTCTGTGAATACATGGGGTTTGCAAGCGGGACCTATGTGTATATGATTCAACTGAAGTTAAGACAAATTCTTCTTCATATAGCTTTATATATAGTTAGGGAAGACATTATAACACACTGAACCATTTACATAGTACATGATAGTCAATTTTGGACAGGTATTTTTCTTCTTCAGCCTTTACCAAACAAAATACAGGACAAATGATTGAAGGTGTACATGTAAGAGAAGTTGAATTCTAGATTACCTAGAGAAAAGAGCAAGTCCAACGAGTTTTAGAAGTCACAGATATTTAGGATGGTTCGTATACAGCCCTGTCTGTAAGGAGGGTGGTATAATAAGTATCTTCTTCAATTTATAGGGATAAGAACTTTTTCTTTTCAATTATTTTATAGTTATGTTATTCAAAATTGATAATAAGAAGCATTAAAACCTATATATAATCTGGAGGGTACTTGTATTATTGCAACAGTACTCAACATTTTATCAGATCATTAGCTCCACATGGCAGAATATATGCCATGTTATTTTCTTTGAATCTGTGCTACAATTTTTGACATAATCTAAACATATAGTAGGTATCGAATTTATTTTTGCTGAAATGAACATAATAATAAAATATTGGGATGAGAGGTATATTTTAATTTGAAAACACAAAATCTTAGGTAATAGAAATTCAAAGCCACTTTTCCTCACAGTCCAGAATTCCTTAAGAGCATTCCATAGGACACTTTATACCCAATCTTTAAAAAAAAAAAAAAAGTGTTGCATTCAAATAAACCATGGAATTTAAGTATCTCTCTTAGCTATTCATAGTTTTGGCCCAAAATGTCACTGAAATGTCCTCAAATGAAGAAATCAATTTAACTATTTTATCTAAGCATTTCCAATAAAAAATTACTTTGATCCTGGAACTCTTTTGCAAGGAATTCCTATTAACATTTCACATATATTCTGTAACATCTACTTTAAGAAAGGCTGTCAAGCATCTATTTCTGAAATAAATGGCCGTACTACTGAATCCAGCCCTGTGCAGTCTAGAAGAATCTAGAAGGATATGACGAATTTCTAGCTCATGATTTGCATAAGCTTGTGTTGTCAAAGCATTGTCCTTCAAGGACGCCAGATGATCACAGTCCTAGTTTGGCTGCCCAATGGTGGAACTCACACCACAGATTGCTGTGCTGCATTAAGCCTATTCTGTCTCTCTTCTCCTACTATAGTTAAGAAGACTTGTTGGCTTTTTTCCACATTCTGCTCCCATTCACAGATGAGCATTACAGAGAATTTGGAAATGGAAGGCCTTTATGTCTGCTGTGAACAGGGTCAATTCAGTGTGGCAGCTGTGAGCTGGTGACATAGACTTATATTGACACAACCCACTTTTTTGCTGCAGAATCACAAAGTGAAAGCACCCGGGGCTCTTCTGCCGTTTTCAATAAGATACGAATTTTTCTCTTCCTTGTATTAAGCAGAGATCTGTCATCTTGACTTGTACACTAAATGGTCCATTCTGACTGCCTTGTTTGTGTCCAATCCCAGCCAGAATCCAGAAACATGTGTTAACATTCGGCATGTTTGGGGGCTAGTTGGAAGGGCCTGAGGCAAGACTCCCTGATGCCTGCTGGAGGCTAGTCAATAATCATTAGCCCTTCAAGTGGTGGATGCCCAACATAAACTGTATTTATTTATTTAAAAAAATCTTTACTTTAAGCCACAGGGAAAGGCATTTTAGAGAAGGCAGTTTCCCAGCAGTTACTAGATTGTAATAAAGACACAGTTATGAGGGAGGGGGAGACTCAGAGGGGGTACTGTTCTCAACACAAAGAATGGGAAGTCATCAAAATAAATTAATGAGACTGGGTACAGTGATACTTAGAATCTTTGCAGTTACTTTTTCATAGCCAACCTTCCAAAGTTCATCTTTCACATCAAAGAAAGATCTCTTTGCAAAAGGGAATCGCCAGTATGCAAAATAGTGCATCAAGCCTGCCTATGTAAAAATCACTCCATTGGTTAAATTGAAAATTAAATAAGATCACTGCCTTAGTGCTTTCATTCTGAAACAAACTGAGGACATTGCAATTAATAAAAGACTATATAGAAACACAGACAACTTTTTATATACTGGCCATTTCTAAGTTAAATAAGGTATCTTTCCTACAACACAACTTTTTCTTTATTTCAGTAGTAGAAAGTCAGAATGTTTGTTACCTGCGGGGCTTATTGGATAAGAAATGATATATTTATTGGTGGTTTTTACCCCTTTTAAAATTTCTCTCCAAATTCTTGCTGGAACCCTATACTACATCATCTGTAAGACAGAGAAGCTCATCAAATGAGCTCTGGAGACCATGCGCATTCATGCATCTTTTAATTAAACAAAAACTTAGTGATTCTCTACTTTAAACCCAGCTCTATTCCAGGAAAATTCCTCCTAAAATAGAGTCTACCACTTTCAGCCAATAAAGATAACTCACAACACAGTTATTGGAGTAATTTTTCCACAGAGTAAATAAATATTAAGAATCTCAAATCTAGGGGCCTCTGGGTGGCTCAGTCAGTCAAGTATCCAACTCTTTATTCCAACTCAGGTCATGATCTCATATTTCATGATATTGAGCCCCACGTCAGACTCTGTGCAGAGTCTGCTTGGGATTCTCTCTTTCTCTCTCTTTTTTCCTTCTCTCTCTCTCTCCCCCACCCCTCCCTATCTCTCTCAAAATAAATAAACTTAAAAAAGAGTCATTTCTATGACCCTCTTTTTAAAGAAAAGAATCTCAAATTTAAGCCCATTACTTTGTTGATTTTTGTTTATATAATTTATGCATAATATTGGCATCAACTTTAAACCCAGAATATAAATTATTATTCATTTCATCTGGCCTATTTTTTAGGCCCTTACTCAGATAACATTTCCATTTGAAGCTTTGCCTAAAAGGCATTCCCTATAGAACTGAGTTTCTCCTTGGACTTGTATTGAGAAGAAGCCAACAAAGGAAATAAGGCAAATATGAAATAAAAAGATCCAGAGGGGAGACCACAAGTATTCAGGATGGGGGCAGAGAATCAGAGCTGTCACTGGGCTGAAGCCAGGGTAGAGCCAAGCAGCATGCAAAATAAAAGAGCCTTGGAGGAGAGCTGTAATACATCAAATCGGAGTCCAATTGAAACATCAATATGAAAGGCAGAGAAACAGAAGAGAGCTACAAAACAAGGCAGAAACAGGATTATCTGAACAAGGGAATAGGGACCTGAAGGAATAGAGTGGGAAAACCACAAATGAACTCAATGAGACTTTGGTGGGAAGCTCTCAGTTCCTTCTGGTGGTATCACTAGGTTATTAAGAATGCTGAACTGGTGAAAAACAAGGAGGGCTGTGCTGGAAATAGAGGTAAATTAGAAGCAAGGAAGGCATAAAACTTGGATGTGAATATTACTTCCAATTTCCACTATTATTATTATACTATTGTAAACAAATTTCCTAACTTCATTCAGAATCCTAGGGTTCCTTATCTAGAAAATGATAATCCCCCTTACCTCACTGGATTAAAATTCAATGCATGTAACATGCAAAACGCAGTGATTAGGATATATAATATGTAGTAAATGGTTAGGTGGTTTCGTAAATATTTGTAATATGATACTAATAATATCATAGAAGGGCTTTTATTTCCCATAGATATCTGTGGCAAAGTGAGAAGAAAACAATTATACTAAAGCCAATCATCAAGTCACAGTTAAGTATAGCTTTTCATTTCATTAACTTGCATATTCTTTTCTCTCCCAGGTTGTGAAAATACATTATGATGGTCAAGGTAAATATAGTATGGAGATACACATATGTGAAAAAACATAGTAGGAATCATCAGAGAATACAATGTGTGGTGTATCAGGAAGAGGTGGACCTATATTCTAAGGTCATGATAACAAAATGAAAACCCATCCAGAATCTACAAGCCCACAACATTTGGGGGTAATTTCAATGCAACTTCTACTGTATTTAAATGACTTATGCTGCTCTTATGCTTAAACCTGACATATGAAAGCAAAATGAGAAATTAAAACCCTCTGTGCTCTATTTGATTTACTTTGACTCTAGCTCTTTTCTGGGCAAAAACTCTACTTTTCTTGATTGGTGTATTACAGATCTGACATTCCAGGTCTTCTTATTTCTTTTCTTTCTTTCTTTTCTTTCTTTCTTTTTTTTTTTTTTTACCAATGTGCTTCTTTGAAAGGTATTATAATCAGTCATGAATTAGAGTTATTTGTCTTCCTTTCCTTATCAGAGGTTTGCATAGAGTAAACCACAGTTTTGATTGGATGAGTTAATAGTTTGTAGATAGCAGGATCCATCTTTTGTTCTTTTTTATATCACCCTTTATATGGAGTCTGACATATAAAAAAGTGTGAAAACTATGAATTTGAATTACATGATGATTGAATTGCTGCTGGTTTTACTTTCTGGCACTTTAACTTTTATTTGATATCAAGATTCCTATAATGCAGTCCCATATTTTCATCATTACACTGAGTTCCTCCTCCACACATATCCAGATCTAGTATGGAATTCTTATTTCGGTGACAAATTCCAAGTATATCAGGAAAGTATAATTAAAAACTCTTCCTTTCATAAACTGTTACATAATTTGCAAACCAATCAGTCTTTCTAAGTTTGAATGAACAGCTCTTCTGCAATCCAAAAAGTAACTTTTTTTTCTTTAGCTCTTTATAAACACACCACACACACTGACACACACACAGCATACTACCTGAACTATGGAGCAAGAAGTCATAACCTTAAATCGACCTGGGCCAATTAGAGTGTTGATAATATAGATGTGTTCTGTTGATCCACTCTCTCAAGGAGTTTTTTAGGAAAAACTAAATTGCAGCCCATTTATAATTCAGCATTATTTTCTCAGATTAGAATTGTTTCCCCTTATATGTCAGAATGGGATTGCTAACAGAATAGAGTAAAGCAATCAAACCTTTTCTCATGGACACCACACAGAAACCCTGCTGGGGACAAACCCAGAGGAAAACTACAGCCTCAGTTTGCGGAAAACCCATTCCCAAAACTATTTCCAGAAGCCAGGATGAGGAAAGATAGAAAACTGTTAAAGAAAAATATTTTGCAACCACGTCAAAACATAAAGCAATAGTTCTACTTACAGGGGTTCTTTTGTTTGTAATAGCAATTCCAATTCCATTATGCCAAATAAATTAGACTTCATTGGGGAGTAATAAAAGTAGAGGCACAAAGTCAAGGTTAATGTTTAAGTAGTGTCCAGAGATCCTAAAGAGTGTGAGCATGAGGAGAGACGTCGAGGGAAAGAGGCGATGAGTGCTTTCAGTGTAACAGCATGGGCGTCTCATAGACAAGGATTGGAGGAAGGTGTGTAGGAGTAGAATTATTGTTCAATCCGTGCAGGTCTATGAGGTTTCCTCAGGGCTTTCAATAGCCACAGGTGAACCAGAATAGGTCTCCACCTTCAGCTAGGTTCACATTGTCTGACCTTTCTCCAGGGAACTATCCTTCTACTGGCTTTGCTTGCTCCAGACTTTGCTTCTTTTTCTTTCCCTGCTTCTTCCTGCCTCATCAGGTCTACCTCAGTTTTTGTCGCTATGATCTAGACATTTTGTCCCAGGCAGACCAACTGCTGAAATGGCCCCCTTGCTCCACCCTCTCCTCTCTGTCTTATGGACTGGATTGTGAAAGAAAGAGGAAGAAGGAAAGAAAGAAAGGAAAGGAGGAAAGGAAGGAAGGAAGGCAGGCAAGGAGGGAGGGAGGGAGGGAGGGAGAAAGGAAGGGAGGGAGGAAGGAAGGAAGAGAGGAAGGGAGGGAGGGAGAGAGGGAGGGAAGGAAGGAATGGGAGGGGAGGGGCGGGGAGGGGAGGAGAGGAGAGGAGAGGAGAGGCAAGGAGAGGAGAGGAGAGGAGAGGCGAGGAGAGGAGAACTGGTCACTGGAATGTTTCTCATCCAGCTGCTGAGGCTCAATCTTTACTTTTTGGTTGTCTCATCTTAAAGTCATTTGTGGAAGCCCACTTTGTGTGGATAGTTTTCTACTTTCCTGTGATGTGGGTCAGAACCCCATATTAAATAGCCAAATATCCCAAGCCGTGTCCACAAAACCAAAATCAAGTAATAGTACAAACGGGAATAAGCAAAGGTAATGATGATGATGCCCTATTCTTATCTGAAGTTATCCCATCAGTACATAGTCATTTCTCTCAACCTACTTGTGCTGCTCTGGTTCCTTCATCACAACAACAAAAAAGGACTTTTCCTCCAGACTCTCCATGGGAAGCCAGAGGATCAACATTGCAACTCACATTTGTAAACTGCCTTAGTATTTCCAAGAAGTTTTATATAAACCACTATCTCATTAATGATTAGCATTCAGTGGGTTTCAGGGACAATCTGGTTGAACCTGTCCTTCAGGTCATTTTCCCCCATATTCTGCTATAAAGCAAAAGATGGCAAATTTTTTGTGAGCAGGGTCAAATAAATACCTTAGGCTTTGCATGCCAGCTGTCTCTGTCATACGGTGAAGGAAGCACAGATAAAATGTAGGTAAATGGAACACTTAACTGGTGTTCTAACAAAAATTTACAGAGACAGGTGGGTGGCTGGACCTGATCAATGGTCTTTTGTTTGCCAACTCCTGCTATAAAGGGTTTTTCTTTTACTAATCTCTAAATGTATCTTGTGATTTCTCACATCTCTGTACTTGCACATGGCTATGGCTTAGCCTATATGTGCCTCTGTACAAAGTAGAGAGAGGAAAAATGTGCCTCCTTTGAGACAAACATTTTGATAGAGACCAGCCCTTCAGGGGAATGAATTAGAAAAATATTTTAAGCTTGTTCAGGGTCAGGGTCATATCTAGTTGTCATACTACAAGGCATTTAACAATTAATATTGCTGATTTTGATAAAGATGAAGCAATACAGCTTCAGAAGTACTTCATATCCTTTGAACTTAGAACCTTAATCCTTATCCACCCAAATTATTTTCCAGTCTTACATTTCTCATGGAATAAAAAAGGGGTTGTAGCTGGAGTACCTGGGTGGCTCAGTTGGTTAAGCCATCAACTTCGACTCAGGTCATGATCTCGCAGTTTGTGAGTTCAAGCCCCACTTGGGCTCTGAGCTGTCAGCACAGAGCCTGGAACCTGCTTCAGATTCTGCATCTCCCTCTCTCTCTGCCCCTCCCCTGCTCAATTTCTGTCTCTCTGTCTCTCAAAAATAAATAAACATTAAAAACATAACTTAAAAAAGGGATTGTAGCAATTCACAGTCCCTAAATGCAGAGTATGAGAGGCCAATGCAGTTTTTTGTTTTTTTGTTTTTAATTTGCAGCATCTTAACTGAAGATTTCTCCCTGAAATGGACCCCGGTGAAAGACAAAGCTCATCTCTACCATAATAGGCCAACAAACCAGAACTAGTTTTTCAAGTTTCTCTTACAGCTGGCATGGGGTTGTGACTAGACTTAATCATAGGGACTCGCATCGGCCTTTTGGTCTGGAGCCTAGTGACAAGTGAAGAGACTTTGGAGAATTACTCTTGAGGCTACAACAGCTACACCTAGAGTTTGGAGGTGGTCTCTGAGCCCCTAAAGGGTGGGTAGTAGCCTCGCCAGACAGGACCTCTCCTGTGATTTTATCTGTGAGTACATCTGCTGCTTAGTTTCTCTGACTTTGCCCATTACATGAGCTTGGTTTTCCAGCCTTCCTGGCTACTTAACAAGCCCCATAATAATTTTCCAATAAATTCCTCTTTTTGCTTAAATCACCCCGATGCTTGCAATGACGGATGTTGATTGCTACAACCTTCTTCCCCATTCTTACCAACTGACGTAGCTCTTAAAATTTTACCAATGTGATAAAGAACATACATCACTACAGATAAATTTTAGTTACCAGACTCCTAGAGCAATTGGATGCTTTTCTTTATTAATTTTTAGCCATTTACATTTCTTAGGACTTACTTATCTCTACCCAATAAACTTTGCCATACACTTTAATATTAGGCTTTTTTTTTCTTTACCTATTTTTAGGATATTATTTATAATATGGATAATATATTTAATGTTTTTAATTCTGGAATTTGTTTCTGATGCACTGTATGAAGAGATCCTCCAAAGTGGTGGAGAGGCTTATTATTCAATACTTAACTAATTATCTCAACAACATTTTTAGTTTCTCTTTACTTCTTTGTAAGATTGGGAACATTTGGAGATTTTGTTTCAACAATTCTAAGTAACAAAATGTTTATCAAAATACTTGTTCACCATATAATTTTAAAATTCTCTGATTATAACATTTATCTCCATTCAGTGTGATCATAATACACAGTCCATAACTATTGGGAAAATAAGGAAGAACGACAGACCTGCTGCTGTGTTACAGTAGTTAAGAGCCTGCATTTTAGAACTGAATACTTCTTATTTATTATTTCAGCTGATAAAGCACGAAGTCCTGATGATAAAAAGTTAATTATGCTAGAACATGGTACGTGAAAGAATCTGGAAACAAGGGACATAATAAGAGCCTGAAAATCTACACAAAGCTCATGAAAGGATGGAAGTCTTACAGATCACTGATTCCTTGTCTGGAAAGCTGAAGAGAGAGACTTATCCAAAGCTCTCACATGAAATAAGTGCACAAAATGTATTCTATGGATAAGTGAGATTTTGTGTTACCTATCAATTTATCAAAGATGAAAAAAAAAACCCATAAAGTCCAATATTAATATACACAAGCTACTGGTCGAGAGATCATGGGCCCAATAGGAACAACATAAAACAGTGCAATTGATTCGGTTA
Source organism: Proteles cristata cristata (assembly GCA_017311185.1). Classification (NCBI taxonomy): domain Eukaryota; kingdom Metazoa; phylum Chordata; class Mammalia; order Carnivora; family Hyaenidae; genus Proteles; species Proteles cristata. Next base: position 109,570 of record JAESUZ010002822.1, read on the forward strand.
AAATTCTAGATATGTCCAGCTAAGCTGTGATTGATCCCCAAAATAAGGGCAGACAGAAGTGATAGCTATGCCAATGTACTCCAACAGATACTACCAGGAAATTGGTAGTAGTTCAGGTAACTTCACACTTTTCACACTGTTCATAAACTTTACCTTATGAGTCACTGTCACTTCATCCTATTGGATCTTCAGAATCCTATTCTGGAAGTTTTACATGTGAAGAAGCAGTGCATAAGCTTTTACCCAATCACCTATGAGCCATCACTGTGATGGCTTGGCTTGAAACTATAATCTTGAAGGTCAGTGATTTGTTTTCCTATCTCTTGAGATGTTAAAAAAAAAATGGCACCAAAAATGTGAACTTTAACCAACATGGAAAATTTCTTTTTATATATTATGTTTTTTAATGCTGTAATTTGGGGATGATATTTCTCAGCTTAAGAGCAGTTACATGGGAAAATACTTTCTCTCTAGCTTTATTTCATAATGGGCTGGGATAGGAGCTGATGACATTCACTGAGTATGATTTGGTATTGACAGATTTTATTCACAAGCTAAAAAGACTAATGATGATGGTAGTGATTAAAGCAGAAAGAATCCATTATTCACCTAAGCAGAAGGAAACAGTGATCCAAGCAGGAAACACTGAAGCAAAAATTCCTTCTGAAATTCTGTGAAGACAAACTATATTCTTAATTTGCTGGGGGGAAGTAAAGAAAATATATTGAATTATAATTCTAAGCTGTTGGTAGAAACATGGTTTTTACTGTAATGTTCCAGTACTAAGAAATACACTTACCACATGATGAATAGTTACGGTCTCAAGAAACAGTTTCCAAAGGCAATTCAAGAATATGCCTAAATAAATAAAATTACAAATATATTCAAGAGAAAAATAATAAACATAAAAAAAATCCCTCTTTTCACAACTTTTAATTAGAGCAGAATGAAACTTGGCAGCTTCATCTGGGACACATCAGAAAAGGAGGTCAGTGCCCTAGGATGAACCCAGTCCCTGACTGACAGGTCAGAGTGTTTTTGCTTAATTAAACCCATGGAGGGAAGTCCTCTTTGGGTTTATGTGAGGGATATAGTAGAAGTATAAGAATGCCTTTCCTCACTGTGCTTGTGTGAAAGGCTGCGTTACATCCACTGCATATAAGACATCCTCACTTCCACACCCCCAGGCACATGCTCCTACTGGGGGCCAGATATGGAGAGAATCTGGCAGAAGGCATTGCTTGAGTCTGTTCCTGTTACCCTGATAATTTGCTTTTTTGCAATACTTGTAAACCATCAGTTTTAGCTTTGAGAGCACACAGCCCACCCACTGAGGCAAAGTGTTCTTTTCTTGACTAAGCATATGCCTGAATCTTGGAGAGAATGTAAGAAGAGGTGAAAAAGCCTCCACTGTTAAGAAAATAAAGAATTACTTAATATCATAAGACAAAATTTAGCCTTTTGAATGCTGAAAGTTAAAACCTACATCTACATGGCACCCAAAGAAGGATACTCCATGGCTTCTCACTTTTCCATCAATTTTGTCCATTCATTCATTTAGATATGCATCCAAGTAATTTTGCTGTCGACCTACTAAACTCTAGGCTTGTGTTGGTCTTTAGTGATTAATTGGAAAAGGAAAATGTCCTTGTTCACATGGATCTTATATTCATGGAAGGCCTGCCATTGAAAAATCATGTCTCATGTAAGCTTCAAGTTAGGCTATCTTAGGTCCTATGTGTAGACATTCAATCTTTGGAATCCAGTCACTTGGGTCCATTTGATGTAAGACTTAGGTAGTGTGCAAACTTTAGACAAACACCTGGGCTGTTAGTGAATAAGAAGCAGAATGAGGAGGCCTTGCCCTCCTCTGACCTGGTGAAACTCTCACACCACTGGCTGCAGGAGACATAAAATGGTATTGCCTGCTTTACTACCTGATTATTCCTTTGTCCTGTAGCATCAGATTAAATCCGTTACCCATGACTACTAAACATACATGACTGCTACGACTGTCCTTCCAAACATCCCACTCCTGCTGAGTCACTTGTACTGCAGCTTCTGGATGCTGACATTTTCTGATCAAGAAGATGTATGGGAAACAGATACATAAAACGAAAAGATATTTAAGGATTCATCAAAGTGTAAAAAGAGCACAAATAGGTTAATGGCAGAGAGAGCAAAGGGAAATAGTTACTTTAAACTTTTTTAATGTTTCATTTATATATTTTAAGAGAGAGTGAGAGAGAGATGCAGGGGAGGGGCAAAGAGATAGAGAGAGAGAGGGGGGGAGAGAGGGAGGGAGAGAGAGAGAGAGAGAGAGAGAGAGAGAGAATCCCAAGCAAGCTCCATGCCACCAGCTTGGAGCCTGATGCGGGGCTCAAACTCATGAATCATGAGACCACAGCCAGGGCTGAAATCAAGAGTTGGACACTTAACCTACTGAGCCATCCAGGAGCTCCAACAGTTACTTTCGAGTAAACAGAATGGTCTCTCAGAAAAGGTGACATTGAAACTACTAAGGATGTTAATAAGCCTGACATGAGAAAAGCTAGTGAGAAGATCATTCCATTTAGAGGAAACAGTTGATGAGAAATACCTAAAGCAGTGAAGAGTGCAATGGTCCTAAGAATAGAAAGCAGACTAGAGTAGCAAAGATAAGTTAAAAGAAGGTGGTATAGGGGCGCCTGGGTGGCTTAGTCAGTTAGGTGTCCGACTTTCGCTTGGGTCATGATCTCGCGGTTCGTGGGTTCGAGCCCCGCATCGGGCTCTGTGCTGACTGCCAGCTCAGAGCCTGGAGCCTGTTTTGGAGTCTGTAATTCCCCCTCTCTCTGCCCCTCCCCTGCTCACGCTGTCTCTCTCTCTCTCTCCCCTAGAAATAAATTTTTTAAAAAAACATTAAAAAATTTAAAAAAAAAAAAAAAGAAGGTGGTATAAGAAGAGGGTGAAATATTAGGCAAGGACCAGATTATTCCAAGCCTTACAGGCTGTGCTGTGGCATGTAAGCATGTAAGCATGATCATCAATCAGATGATGCTTTGGGTTGATCTGCCAGGTTCTGGTTTATAGCTAATTCAGATGGACAACAATGGGCCGAAGTTCTAAAGGATCAAATAAAGCTAAGTAATGACTTAGCAAAAATTAAGATATCTATTAAATATTTAAATGGCAGCCAAGCCACTGATAATTACTCTCCTGAGAACTGCCCTCATTATGTGAGAATCCTACGAGACTTTTTATTAAGGAAAAAATAAAGATTCATGTTAAGGATTAACAATTCAATTATAAATGAGTTTAATTAAATAATGTTGGTTTTCTATCAAATGTATTAGACACTAAATTCTTTCTAGAACATGATAGAAACTTAGATAAAATTAAATTGTGTTTCCAATCTTAGTAATAGTATAAAACAATATACTATATTTGGCTTCTGGACATTTTTTATTTTATTATTTTTGAGGGACAGAGAGAGACAGCACAAGCAGAGGAGGGTCAGAGAGAGAGGGAGACACAGAATCTGAAGACAGGATCCAGGCTCTGAGTTAGCTGTCAGCGCAGAGCCCGACGCGGGGCTCAAACCCATGAACCGTGAAATCATGACCTGAGCTGAAGTCAGACGCTTATCCAACTGAGCCACCCAGGCGTTCTGGACATTTTTCATTCTTCATGGAATTATCTTTAAAATGGAGTCCGTAGGCGGAAAATGGTGTCCTCTCTGAAAACAAGCTATCAAATTAGAACAATTTTTTGTTAAAACAAAACAAAACAAAAAGATTGGAGTGAAATACAAGAGTCAACATTTGTTGGAAGAAGGAACAATTAAAATGTACCTATCAGCAAAAGGCTGTCAAACAAAGTTTATCCAACTTGTGATGCCAACACTTGGGACCCAAAGTAAGGCAAAGATGAAGACTGTCATCTAGTTAAGGATGAGGAAATGTTTTGGTTTGGGTTCTTCAGTGGAAACTAGGCAGATAAACATGTGTTTGTTATTTAAACTGAGTCCTTATTATGATTCTGTGAGAAGAGTTCTGGTTTTATAGGATCTCAAATAGCACTCATAGCGTATACTTATTACATTCATGCTTGAGGATTGACCACCTTCTTGATTATATGTAACCTATCCGTCAGCAGTGACACTTTTCTAGCTCACTTTCCTTGTAATCAGTTAGCTGATGGTCAGGCAATGAAGATTAATATTAATATTTGCCTTGGGCAAACAATTCAGAAGGCATATCTCCTGTTAAAATACTAAATATCACTCAACCAGTCTGTAATCTAAATGATTTCTGGATTACCTCAAACCAAAAACTCACTACAGAGCTTGACCTACCATAGGATCTTCTCATCTAAAAATAGTTTCTCAAGAAGAACTTATTTATTTTCTTTCATTTTATTGGACCACCATAACTTTGAGATACAACTGAAGTGTTCATAATTAGAATGTGAGTATTTTTAATCTAAATCCCCTCAAAGGTACTCAACAAATACATTCTTTCTGACTTTTATGAAGCTCTGTTCCATTCCAAATGGTTGTTGCTGTTGTTTTCTGGTTATATGTGCACTAAGATACAATGGACTAACTAAAAATATGTTGAGTAAAATTGCCTATAGACTGGGATATCAGAGAACTTAGAAGTTTTTGAACCCCGGGGTGCCTAACTGGCTCAGCCAATTAAGCGTCTGACTTTGGCTCAGGTCATGATCTCACAGTTCATGAGTTCAAGCCCCACATTGGGCTCTGTGCTGACAGCTCAGAGCTGGAGCCTGCTTCAGATTCTGTCTCTCTCTCTGCCACTTCCCCACTCACACTTTCTCTCTCTCTCTCTCTCTCTCTCAAAAATAAATATTAAATAAAAACGTTTACATTATTGAACCCAGAAAACAAACAATATCCTACTGCTTTATTTACACAAAGAGATCATGTTAAAGGCAAAAGTCAAAAGGTAAAATCCCTCAACATCCCAAAGAAAATTATATTTCCCACATAGAAAGTCTATTAGATCCAACTCAATTTATAAACCAACAGTTATCTTTCATTCATGTAGGAAGGACCCAATATTATAGTTTCTGTAATGATCTCAAAATAAGATTCTGCTCTTCCACATCACTGTCATTATTTAGAAAAAAAGACTTCATATGGTTTCAGTGTAAAAATGTAAAGCAAATACCTGATGACAATGCTTCATTGAGTTATTTGGCATTTCAAAAAGAAATAACATAGTCATTCATCTTTCCCTTTAAATATACAGTTTTTGTTTAGATTTTGGCTTATATTTAATATTTACAGAAGGCAGTATAATAATCTCAGAAAAAACAAAATCTCTAAGACTATTAATAATTTCTTAATTTATAATAATTTTCTCAACTGAGCTCCTGAATGGATCAGTTTGTTAAGCATCCAACTCATGACTTAGGCTTCGGTCATGATCTCACAGTTTTGTGAGTTTGAGCTCCATGTTGGGCTCTGCAGTGACAGTGTGAAGCCTGCTTGAGATTCTCCCTCTCTCTCTCCCCCTCCCTTGCTCACACTCTCTCTGTCTCTCTGAAAATAAACTTTAAAAATTAATCTCTCAATTTATTGTATACTATATGTATGCTTCCATATTACTATATAGTTTAATGGAATAAATGTTCTTAGACAGTTTGCAAAGCGTCAGCATTACAAAAGAGGTAGAGACAGATTCTAACTTTTGGGCAGAAAGAATGATCTCATGCCATACTTTTTTAGTATCTATGCTGCCAAAGTGAGCACACATACCATACTTTAAAAAATTAATATTATTAACATTGAAGGAAAACTTCAAAAGCAAATAAAAACTTTAAATGTAGAACACTCTGGTTTCTGCTTTAAGGAATACAATGTCACGTAGTTTAAGAAAGGAAAATGGGGAACAAGAATCTTATAAAGATTAAGATCTTCAGATATGCTGTAAGACTGTCCCGTGTCCTTCTTTTCTTATTTTTTTAAGTTTATTTTATTGTGGGAGACATAGGGAGAGAGGAGGAGGGGCAGACAGAGAGAGAGAGAGAGAGAGAGGGAGGGAGAGAGAGAATCCCAGGCAGGCTCCATGCTGTCACTGCAGACCGAATGCAGGTCTCGAATTCATGAATGACTAGATCATGACCTGAGCCAAAACCAAGAGTCAGACATTTAACTGACTGAGCCACCCAAGCATCCCTAGATTGCCCCACTGTTCTTAAATGATTTTGGAGAAAGGTCATGATGAAATACATGACACATACACAGCAGAAATCAGCCATCTAGCCCCCTAACACAGATCAGGGCTATGTGCATTGTCTCGACCACAGAGGAGAAACATGCTTTCTATTTACCTCCTGTGTTAGACAGAATACAGCATTTCAACCTGAATCACACAGGGATGTGTCCTGCTATGTATAAGAGAAGATATCCACATAAGGAGAGAAGAACTTCAAATAATAAAAAATAATGTTTCTTGTTTAATAACTGTATTGCAAAGCAGTGTGAGCTTTTCTTGAAAATTTATTGAACATCCACCAGAATCCCTTCCTTGAAGACAGTTTCTCCAATTTCTTGTCCCCTGGTATATCTTTATCACTTGAAAAAGAGTCTACCTCATATTACATGCTCAATATATTTGGTTTTTTAAGAAGAGAGGAGAGATTAATAGTGATGTACTGTATAATATTCTCAATATGCAATGTGAACCGTAAGTCAAAAGCTGCTCCTAGATTTTGACTTGGCTACCATCTCTCACAATTAAGACAGTGCAGTAGTTGTTAAGAGTTCTGGGCTCTAATTTCCCTCTGAGGTCAGGAACAAGACAGGGATGTCCACTCTTGCCACCGTTATTCAACATAGTATTGAAAGTCTTAGCCTCAGCAATCAGACAACACAAAGAAATAAAAGGCATCACTTAAAAGGCCAGGAGGAGGTCACACTTTTACTCTTTGCAGATGACATAATACCCCATATGGAAAGCCCCAAAGATTCTACCAAAACCTGCTAGAACTGATCCAGGGATTCACAAAAGTGGCTGGATATAAAATCAACGCACAGAAATCAGTTGCATTCCTATACACCAACAATGAAGCAGCAGAAAGAGAAATAAGGAAATGATCCCATTTACAATGCATCAAAACCCGTAAAATACCTAGAAATAAACAAAACCAAAGAGGTGAAAAATCTATACACTGAAAACTATAGAAAGCTGAAGATGAAAATTGAAGAAGTCACCAAAAAATGGAAAAATATCCCATGCTTCTGGATTGGGAGAACAAATATTGTTAAAATGTCAATACTACACAGGGGCATCTACATATTCAATGTAATTCCTATCAAAATAACACCAGGATTCTTCACAGAGCTAGAATAAACAATCCTAAAATTTGTATGGAACCAGAAAAGACCCCGAATAGGTAAAGCAATCTTGAAAAAGAAAACCAAGGAAAGAGGCATCACAATCCCTGACTTCAAGATGCATTACAAAGCTAGAATCATCGAGAAAGTATGGTACTGGCACAAGAACAGACACTCAGTTCAATGGAACAGAACAGAGAACCCAGAAATTGACCCACAAATGTATGGCCAACTGTCTCCAATGGAATAAAGACAGTCTCTTCAGCAAGTAGTGCTGGGAAAACTAGACAGTGACATGCAGAAAAATGAACCTGAATCACTTTCTTACACCATACACAAAAATAAACTCAAAATGGATGAAAGAACTAAATGTAAGACAGGAAGCCTTCAAAATCCTCGAGGAGAAAGCAGGCAAGAACCTCTTTGACCTTGACCACAGCAACTTCTTAGTCAACACATCTCCAGAGGGAAGGGAAACAAAAGCAAAAATGAACTATTGGGACCTCATCAAAATTAAAATCTTCTGCACAGTGAAGGAAACAATCATCAAAACTGAAAGGCAACTGACAGAATGGGAGAAGATATTTGCAAATGACATATCAGATAAAGGGTTGGTATCCAAAATCTATCAAAAAAGTGTCAAACTCAATACTCAAAGAACAAATAATCCAGTGAAGAAATGGGCTAAAGACATGAACAGACACTTCTCCAAAGAAGGCATCCAGCTGGCCAACAGACACATGAAACGATACTCAACATCACTCATCACCAGAGAAGCACAAATCAAAACCACAATGAGTTACCACCAAACACCCATCAGAATGGTTAAAATCAACAAATCAGGCAACAATAGATGCTGGGGAGAATGTGGAGAAAGAGGATCTCTTGTGCACTGCTGGTGGGAATGCAAACTGGTGCAGCCACTCCAGAAAACAGTATGGAGGTTCCTCAGAAAATTCAAAATGGAGCTACCCTATGACCCAGCAATTGCACTACTAGGTATTTATTCAAGGGATACAGGTGTGCTGTTTCAAAGGGACACATGCATCCCAATGTTCAAAGCAGCACTATCAACAATAGCCAAAGTATGGAAAGAGCCCAAATGTCCAATGATGGATTAATGGATAAAGAAGATGTGGCATATACATATATATATATATGTATATACCACATATATATGTATATATGGGTGTATACACACACACACACACACACACACACACACACACACAATGTATTACTCAGCAATCAAAAAGAATGAATTCTTACCATTTGCAACTACTTGGATGGAACTAGAGGGTATCATGCTAAGTGAAATTAGTTAGAGAAAGACAAATATCATAGGACTTCACTCATATGAAGACTTTAAGATACAAAACAGAAGAGTATAAGGGAAGGGAGGCAAAAATAATATAAAAACAAGGAGAGGGCAAAAACATGAGACTTAAATATGGAGAACAAACAGGGTTACTGGAGGGGTTGTAGGAGGGGGGATGGGCTAAATGGGTAAGGGCATTAAGGAATCTACTCTTAAAATCATTGTCACACTATATGCTAACTAAGTTGGATGTAATTTTTTTTTTTAAATTTTAAAGAGTTCTGTGCTGTAAAATTGAAGAAAACATATGACTCATTCCTGACTTAACCACTTATTAATTTTATAAAACTGGATGAGATACCTGACCTCATAAAGCTAGTTTTCTCTTTAGAAAATGCATAAAATATTATAAACCACCTTCCACAAGGATTATGAAGCTCCAGCAAGGTAATGCCCAACAAAGGACATTACTTTAGTAACGTACCTCACTCATGTTAAGTGCTCAATGAGCGGTCATATATAAAAACAAACAAATGAATAAGCAACCATTAATCAACAGGAAAATCATGTCTACTCTGTGGTTTCTAAGTCATTCCTTTGAATTTGCAATTTTCCCATCCAAACAGAGATTGTTTTTCAAAAGTCGTAACACATAAAAGGTTTATTTCCACACATATTAGGCAATCATCAAATGATACACAATCAACATATAAAGATAGTTGGATATCTTATAGAAGGCCAAATTCTTTATTTATTCATACTTGAGGGAAAATATTCATTATCAACAATTAAGATATAAAGTCAATCCATTTGATTAACCATGGCTCTAATGTCATGCTACCTTATGATGTGGTCTGTTGCACAGGCAGACTACAAGACTTTTTAAATTATTTTATAAGACTTTTGGGTCTTTTCTTTATTCTGTCAGAATGAGTGTGAATTCCTCAACTCTCATTAGGTTATGCCTACAAAAACAATGCTAAGTGACTCCCAAAAATCAGATTATTTCTTTTCATGTGACAAGTCAGTGGATGTGAGATCATAGCTATAGTTCTACCCCAAAATGACATTTGAGTTTGGGTCTGCTTCTAGGTCTTCTTCAGGCTGAAGCAACAACTGTAGTGTGATGTGTCCATTCTTGTGTCAAAGGCAAAGAACCAAGAAAGCTGGGAGAAAACTGCAGATGCCCATTAAGTCTCCATCTCAGATATGACCACTGAGTGAAACAAGTCACTTATACACCACATGGTCAAGTACAAAGTGAGTGAGGCACAGACTCATATTCTTCCCATACATGTTACATGACAATGGGTAGAGACCTATAATAACTTTTTATCAGAGGAGAAAGTGATGGAACAGTGCTAAATATGCTTCATATAAATTGTGATTCAAACAAAATTTCCCCAATTATAAACATAATTTGAATGAAATACCAACCAAGTGCAAATCTTCAAGAAGACATGTAAAATATCTGAAGACTTTTTTTTTGAATGACTGTAAATAGTAAGGACTTAATGTCTTTTTCCATGTTACTTGAAAGTGTATTTGATGGAAGAATAAGTCTGTAAATCTCCATAAGCACACATGAGGATGAAACCATAGGGCATCACTGATTCATTTAGTCTTTCTGATAAGATCTTCCCTTTATAAATAAAGAGAAATAGTTTTAGAAAAGAAGATGAAAACCAATCAAACATAAAGCCATATTCAAACCCAATCAAAGAGACTAATCTCCCAGGAAGGACAGTGGATTGATATGCTGGGAAGATGAATCAAACAACATCCAAAGCCAGGAACCAACCCTGAGATTTGGCAATCAATGAATCACTGGACACCTAATCAGCCTGTCTCCTTAGAACATCATGATCTAAAGGCAAATTGATAGGAGTCAATCATATTATGATCTTGTTAAAATGATGAATGATGAATGATGACCAGGCAGTTGAAAACTTTGTACAATATTGCTTTGGGCAATAAAATGTAAGGAATCCAAGGAGGCAATCATGAGGTTAGAAATGCAGGAAATAAGGCCAGTCTCTGACAGTTAACATGTCTGATATAGATGGGATATCTGACCCGAAGGACTGTGCTATGAACTATAAGCCACTTTGGTGCCTGGAAGACCTGGAGGTAATATCTACCAGAGATGCCCCCAAAGAGGCATTCCAGAGTTTCTTGTGTTAGAGAAATGTCTTGTAATCTTTTCTTGGCAAGTCTCAACAGGCTAACAGGAAAGTCAATCTAGAGATGACTGAGTACCTCAAGCCCCTAATTTCTAGCAACTAATGATATGAGGGAAGGCAGTCACAATTCCATCCCATGGCTGCTGGTGAGAAATAGGGCAACATGGAATCTTCTTTACTAGACAGCACTTTATCTTTTTTAAGTTAGGTAATAGGGCGAGAGGTGATGGATGGATTGATAGCTAAATAGACAGATAGATAGAGCTTTGCACACCCTTTACCCTCTCATTCTAACTCAGTAACCAGGAACAGTTTTGCTCCCCCAGGGAATGTTTGTTTGTCAATGTCTGGAGATATTTTTTATTTTCACAGCTGCATAGATGCTACTAGTGTCTGGTGGGTAAAGGCCAATAATATTGCTAAATATCTTACAGTGAACTGTATCATCTCCCATAACAAATAATTATTTGGCTCAAAATGTAAACTGGTCTGAGATGAAGAGCCCTGGTCTACCTGAAGCTTGAATGCCTCTGAGGACACTACTTACTCTCTGATGCTCTCAAGTTCTGGTTCTACCTGAGGCATCTCTATTTGTTGTTTGCTCTGTATATGAAATTCTTCCCCTTTTTCTTCCTCATGATCTGCTTCTTCACATCCATCATGTTGGGGGCAGATATCATCTTCTCAAGTGAAGCCTTCTATCATAATACCTGCCCCTCCAGTGCCTGGTTTGTTTATCAATATTTGTCACATTATATGACTTATTTTATTTCTGGTCTGTCTTCCGATATTAGAATATGAACTATATCTTTCTTTTTCTCCCACTGATATATGAGTAGTATTTACAATAATCCCAGGTACCAGTAATAAATTCATAGATGTTTATCAGTCCATCATGTATGAATATCTTTACCTAGACTCTTTGCAAAGGTCTTAGATGGGTACCCTGAACTCTAATAAAAGTCTCTAGGAAGAGGCATCTGGGAAGTTGAGTTAGTTAAGCATCTGACTTTGACTCAGGCCATGATCTCACTGTTCATGAGTTCAAACCCGATGTCAGGCTCTGTGCTGACAGCTCAGAGCCTGGAGCCTGCTTCAGATTCTGTGTCTCCCTCTCTCTGCCCCTCTACCGCTCATGCTCTCTCTCTCCTTCAAAAATAAACATAAAAAAAGAGTGTCCAGGAAGACAGAACTAGAATGTAATGGCAAATTAATAAGTCTAAATTTAATCAGCTGCTTAAATTATCTTTATCACTAGCATGAAATATAAAAGATGCTCAAAGAGGAAAAAATGTGATCATGTGACCATAATTCAATACTGAGAGAGGGAGGGAGGAAGAAAGAGAAGGAGGAAGAGAGGGAGAAAGAGAGCATTGCTGTGTACAACAGCTACGGGTGTAGACATTTGAGAGATATGTATACCCTGCTGAGGGATATGAATGACTCACCACACCTCATCACAATAGGGCTGGGAATTTAGGAGTTTCTACCTCCTTTTGTTCAGATTCTATTTTTACTAAAGAAGTAACCTTCTTTTCACTAACTCAGCTTTCTAGTTACTCTAATATTGGAAAACGATTGCTTTAAAGGATAGACAAAAATGATTTGGTCCCAAAAAAGTGACCCAGGCAGTTGGAAAGACCTAGGAAAGTTACCCCTCCTGTATGTACTAGTATCTACGGTATGCAAGAAACCACAAGATTTGGTAGCAAGTGTCCAAAATATATTAGTGTTATTTTTGTTTTTGCTTTGTGGCTATCATGATGACAAATATAATTTACACTGCGTCTCTTTTGACCTTAGTCAATGTGGGTGGCTTTCTCTGAATTTCACCAGCTGTGGAAGTCCTGACAAGAGTGAAATTTTACAAGTGTGAGGTTTTCAAACTTCAAAGATGATAGAGGGCACCTGGGTGGCTCAGTTGGTTGAGTGTCCAACTTCGACTCAGGTCATGACCTCACAGTTTATGATTTCAAGCCCCACATCAGGCTCACTGCTATCGGCACAGAGCCCACTTCAGATCCTCTGTCCCTCTCTCTCTGCCCTCCTCTACCTTGCTCTCTCAAAAATTAAAAAAATTTAAAGATAATTTTTAAAAAATTTCAAGGATAATGGAGATGTCACTGAGGTGGTTTTGTCTTTCAAAGGTCAACCAAAGACAGTCAGTCATTTGGCTTGTCCTGTGTGGTAGACATTACCAGCACACACCAATATCTGGTTTCCCTCTCCTTTGGGTTACACAGAAAATTACTGTTCTTATCCCTCTTGAAGTTCGGTGGTGTCACGTGACTAGTTCTGGCCAATGGTAATGAGAGTGTCACTTAGAAGGTGAAACATAGAACAACCCCATCCACTCTTCCTCCCCCCCTTCAGGGTGACTGCAGAAGCTGCAGCTTGAACGGGCATTATTTTCATCAATGTGTCTCTTGAATGTACGAATGGAGTAAAACCCCCAATAACATACAACGGGCATGAGTAAAACATAACTCTTGGTTAAGCCTCTAAGATTTGGGGACTGTTTTTACAGTATAGACATAGGCTGTCTGTATAACTTACTAACTTACCAACTATAGTTGCCCAACTATACTAAATTAGTATACTATATACTAAATTATATAGAAAAATTTAGAGCCAATGCCTAGTAGAGGCTGGAGCAATTGTGACCCTTGCCTGTTGGGAAGAGGAGAGTGGAGAATGTCTGTAGGGGAGAGGGGCATGCCCACATGCACACATGCCTATTTACAATATGATTAGATGGATTACATGCGAATGGATAACCGCATATGTGAAGTGTGGCAGAGCAGTACCTACCATGTATGTGTATGCGCATGCTCTAGAAAATAAAATCTCTGAATTAAATGCATCCAGCTTTTCTAGTACTTCAATAACTCTTTATTCTATAAAGTGCTACACTCCTTGAATTAAGAACTTGCAGGGTATTTACTATAACAGGCTCCTTGAGGAGTATACTGTTGGCATAGTAGGGGTGACCCGTACTTCCAGCATAGTATGTTCTCAACTAAATCCTCTCTAGAAAGTCCAAGAAGGCATGAAAGGAGACAGGTGGTGACTAAAAATGCAACACATCATATGCAATTCATTGACTTGTAACGAACACATGGGGCTGTTCCCTAGGACCAGACACTTGCTTACAGGCGCCCTGACCATCATGCACACTGCTGAAGATCGCAGTATTCACACATCTCTGCAACGGAGTGCAGTGTATGGGATATGATTTCATCAGGGTCCATGGATAAAAACTTTTGTCTACAGTAATCAGCCTAACCAAAAAGCAAATTTAATTTCTGCTTTTTGTGGGCTACTATAAAAATTAAGGAGTGAATGTGAAGAGATCCAAAAGAAAATGCTACTTAATTTTACAAGTTAGAGAAGGCAGAAAGCAGAGAGTGAAATAGTATTAAGGCAGCTCCTTCACAATGAAAATCTTATATTCTCTCCCTCTCTCTTTCTCTCTCCTCTCTCTGTCCCTTGTCACCCCCACTTTAATCTAGCCGAAGACTAAGAACTAGAAACATAGGAATACAGCATATGATTTGCCATGAATCATGGCCAATGAATAAAATCTTCCAAACAGCATTTAATAATTTATATTTATTGTTTCTAAAATTGAATTGTATCACTCAAAGAACAAATCCTCCTTTGGATTCCATAAAACAGAAAATTTTGTCTACTAGGAATGATAGTTGATATGATAACACTTGTTTTTGTAACTCCTAGTATTTTGTAGGATTTCTCAAATAAAGAAGGTAATAAGTTTTGCTAAAAATTTCAGAGGCAAAGAGGGGTACCTGGGTGGCTCAGTTGGTTAAGCTCCCGACTTCAGCTCAAGTCATAATCTCACAATTCATGAGTTCGAGCCCCATGTCTGGGTCTGTGCTGACAGCTCAGAGGCTGGATCCTGTTTCAGATCCTGTGTCTCCTTCTCTCTGCCCCTCCCCCCAACTCTCTGTCTCTCTCTCTCTCTGTCTCTGTCGCTCTAAAATAAACAAACATAAAAATGTTTTTAAAAATTTTGGAAGGCAAAGATAAGTTGTTCCAAGTCAATAAGCTTAGTTAATTAAATGATAAACATTTGTTTAAATAGAATCTACTATTTAAAAAGTCTGCTCTTAAACAGTCTTAAAACTGATTATTAACTATTTATAAATTAACATTCTCCTTTTTTTCTACCTTTTCCTCATTTTGTCCTATCCTCTAAATCTAACCCCAATATAATCTACTCCTATCTATATTTTGCTCATGTTCAGCTATGATTACATAATATCAAAGCAAATAAGATCATAAAATTATATAATATCAAAGATTAAGAGGTATGCATTATTTCCTTATGTAAAGGCACAGATTTTTATAAGCTTCAGGTTCACAGATCCAAACCAGATGTTTGCCATAATATAAATAATAATTTACTATTCATTAATCATTCATTTACTTCATCCCAAGGCCTTAAGTTCATTAAACTCTAATCATTACAAAAACCCTACAAGGTGGCTGCTGTGACTCTTACTTTGTAAATTAGGAAAATGAGGCTAATTTGTTTGCCCATTTATTAGCCATTGAAACATTCAATTTTTCACAAGTAATTAAAAATTACACTTTCAATTCTTCAATTTTTATTTGTCTACTTGCTATTTATTTATTTATTTTATTTGTTACATATTTAAACTCAACTTTCCTGGTCCACAGAGAAGGTTATATTTTTACAAAGAATTATGTTTTTTAACATTTTTTAAAAGACAGCTACAAGAAAAAGTGGAATAGTTGGCTAAGTGAATTATTAGTAGAATCCACTTATAAAAGAGAATTTTACCTTTTGCCTTCATTTCCTCTCCATGCATGTATCATACACTCCTAGATAATTTAGAATTGTTGATAGAGATAAACATCTGTGTGTCTTAATATGTTTTGTTCTTTCTGAGGTCTCTAGCCTTCCCTATAAATCTACCCTATTAAACTCTGGAATCTTTTAAAAAAGGGATAACGCCTAATTCATCTTTGTTTTCTCAATGACTAACAACATGCCTAAGCACTTACTAGATGGTCCCTAAGGGTTTGTTCCCTTAGGTAGGATAATCCATCATTTTAATCCTTTTTGTGCTGGAGATAGTTTCTCTAAGAGGGTTTTACCAACTAACTCCCCTCTTTGCTACTCAAGGTCTGAATAATATGAAAGACAAAGACACCCTTATTACAGAGCAGGGCTAGATTGGAGGGTAACCTTTAGTGTGAAATCCCAACAGCCTCATAACCGAATCCCACAATTCAGGAAGAATTGCTTGTTCTAGGCCAGAGGCAAGATTGGGCCCAAGCTGACTATATATTCCCACTCCCAACTCTAGGGGAACAATGGGAAAAAGAGAAAAGAAAGGGCAGAGCCACACAAGCCCAGCTATTGCTCCCAATACTACTAGTCAAACAATCCTCTTCATTTTTCAAGGATGAAATAAACAGTGAGATGGAGAAAGACTTGCAGTTATGCAGCTCTCCTTTCACAGAAAAGAAACACATCAGGAATGGAGAAGTGTTCTCAAATTATATTATATGGCTTTCATCAGTGCCTCAAAATTGTGTGTTACCTTGAAGGTTAAATGATAAATTGCAGGATCTACTTTATTAACTACTGTTGACAAGATGGCTCCCCAGAGAAAAAGAACATTATGCACAGCAAAGTAGCAGTACTTAATAGAAAGGTCAGCTGTAAGACAGTGGAAAGCCATTTCCCAATCTGTACTCAAGGACACATACAGACACCCCTGTAACCAAAATTTATGGTGTGTAGGAGGTGGAGAAAAATCGAAACGATGAAATCCTCCTCACCACTTCCCTTGGGGGGTAACTAGAGGAGTTCTCTGGAGAAGGTGCCAAAATAACTGAGTGAGTCTCAGCAGGCTTGTGTCAGAAGTAGTTTCTCAGAGTTCTGAGAGCTTATCCAGTAGTTTTACAGCAAGCCCTAAAATCAAGGCACCACATGTGTCTGAACAGAAAAACCTGGGAGCTGACATTACCTTTACATGGTTATTTGGAGTGCATCATTAGGGAAAGACATATTTTAAAGATCACATGCCGGAGGGGGCAAGATGGCGGAGAAGTAAGGAGCTCCATACTTGCACTCGCGCTCATACATCACATGGAAAAGATCTGAAGCCATTGGAAACCATACAAAACCTGAGAGACTGGGAGAAAAAAGGACGCAGAATCCACTGAGAAAGCCTTCTAACGTGAGTGCGAACCGGGTAAGATAAAATCGGGTCGGGATCGGAGACTCCAGGGTGGGAGGCGTTCCCCCTCTACCCTCTACGGGGAGTGAGAGGAGAAAAGGAGAGAGTCCGAAACAGAAAAACCTCTGCTCGGGGTGGGGGGAGGGGGGAACCTCCGCTCAGGGCATAGAAAGACCGTACTTGCTAAATACCTGCATGCCAGGTCCCCTAACGCCAACTGGTCCCGTGGGGAATGAGCACACAAACTGCTTCTTTGTGCTGGCTCCTGGTGGCTGGACTTCAGAGTGGAAGCGCGCGTGCCGCCATTTTAGCTCCCGGGCGGCTGGGGCCCCTGAAAGAGCCACGCGCTGGCACCGGGCGGCCGCTCTCCTGGCTGGCTGGAACTCGAGAGGGAAGGCAAAGAGCTAAAAACTGGGAAATCTGCCTGTGAGTTCGTGTTTCAGGTGACAAGCCATTGAGGGACCTGGTTTTCCTCACTCCAGCAGGCTCGGGCTCAGCGCACCCGGCAGGCAAGCCCCCGCCCATGCTCGCCAGCCCGACCCAGAGAAGGAAGCAGCGATTCTGACTCCACCCCCAGAGCTCAGCAGGGGGCCTGGAATTGCCCGAGGGGGTTGCCTGGGAAGCTGTGTCTAAGGCAATTTCATCCGGGAGCATGGACTGGGATTTGGAGATTGGGACTAGCCTGAGTTGAAGAGTGCAACCAACTTCGGCTGTGCCCCCGGTACAGGGAGTTTCCACGCCCAAAAAAGCAAGGTGAAGCGCTTGGTTCAAGAAGGGACCAAGCACCGTCTCTCTCCTCCCCACAACCTCAGAGGTAGAGCTCCCACCTGAGGCATTGGATCACGTCATGCCCATTCCTGCCTGAGAGCTGCCCTCCTCCCCCCCCCTTTTTTTTTTCCTTTTTCTTCTTTCTCTTTTCTCTCTTTTTTCCCCAGAACACTGACCTGATTAACTCTGGTCGCCAGCTTGTTTAAAAAATCACAACGAGTCCATTCTGTAAATGTAAATTCCACACCTACCGACATTTTAATCTCTTACTCTCAGGAGTAATTAGACTATATAGTTTCTCTGGATACTTCCCGCATCCTCTCACCTATTCAACCATATTCTACCATTTACCTCTTTGAAAAAAGCTTCTTTTCCCTTCTAGCTGTTCATTCTATTTCCAATTTTACCTCATTCCGCCCTGCCTTCTCTCTCTTTCTCATTCCGCCCTGCCTTCTCTCTCTTTCTCTATGCTCTTCAACCAGCACTGCATACACACAGCTATATAACTGTAGCTGGGAAATCCAGTTATATGCTTTAAACCATTTTTGTCCATCGGTTTTCTTCTTTTTTCCTTTTCTTTTCCCCTTTTTGACCCTTTTATGTATTTTAGACTCCTTATTATTCGCTCTCCCTCCTCCATCTTTTCTCTTAACTTTTTCGTTTTCCCTCTCACTTTCCATGTTAGTTGAATTAGCCTGTGCGTTTGTGTGCTCCTGCTCCCTGTGTGTTTGTCTGTCTGTATTCTTTTCCAGGGCTACCTCAAGGAATAAACCAGAGTACACAAGATGGAGAGTCCCAAATATCACTATGAATAGGAAAATAAAATGACCAAGGTCCCAACAGGAGAGACCAAGAGATACCATTCAAACAACACTCTCTGAAAGGATAGGCCCTAGAAAGTCAAAGTCTTCTTGGATATAGCAGCGCTCATAGAAACAGAGAGCATAAAGGTCTTTAAAACCAACAAGACCCGGAAAGCTAACTAAAATGACGAAACGAAAGAGCTCTCCTCCAAAGAAACTCCAAGAAGAAATGACAGCTAATGAACTGCTCAAAACAGATATCAGCAGCATAACTGAACAAGATTTTAGAATAATAATGGTAAAATTAATAGCTGGGCTGAAAAAAACATAGGGGACATCAAAGAAACTATGGCTACAAACAGAATGGAAAATAAAAATAGGCATGAAGAATTAAAAAATGTGATAAATGAGATACATAATAAATTAGAGGCCTCCAATGCACGGATTGAAGAGGCAGAAAGAATAAGTGATTTAGAAGACACCGTTATAGAAAAACGAGAAGCTAACAAAAAAACAGACAAACTGATCCAGGAACAGGAAAGAAGAATTCGAAAGCTCAGCGATACGGTCAAAGGTAACAATATCCATATCATAGGAATCCCAGAAGAGGAAGAGAGAGGGAAAGGTGCTGAAGGAGTCCTGGAACAAATTATAGCAGAGAACTTCCCCGACCTGGGGAAGGAAGTCAATGTGGAAATACAAGAGCCTCAGAGGACTCCCCTCAGACATAACTTGAATCGATCTTCTGCATGACATAGCATAGTAAAAATGGCAAAATACAAGGACAAAGAGAGAATTCTGAAAGCAGGGAGAAAATGGCCCTCACATACAAAGGGAAGCCTATCAGAGTGGTGACAGACCTATCTACTGAAACTTGGCAGGCCAGAAAGGAATGGCAGGAGATCTTCAAGGGGATGAACAGTAAATATATGCAGCCAAGAATCCTCTATCCAGCAAGCCTGTCATTCAAAATAGAAGGAGAGACAGAAACCTTTCCAAATAAACAGAAACTGAAAGAATTTGTCCCCACTAAGCCAGCCCTAAAAGAAATCCTGAGGGGGACGCTCTGAAGGAAAGGTTGCAAGAAACAAAGATACCAGAGACACCACCACAAACATGAACCCTACAAAAGATACAAAGACTCTAAACCCACATATTTCAATAATAACACTGAATGTCAATGGGCTGAATGATCCAATCAAAAGACATAGGCTAGCAGAATGGATAAAAAAACCAAAATCCATCTATATGCTGTCTACAAGAAACTCATTTTAGACGGGAAGATACCTTCAGATTAAAAGTAGGGGATGGAGAAATATATATCATGTTACAGGAAAGCAAAAGAAAGCCGGAGTAGCAATACTTATATCAGACAAACTGGACTTTAAATTAAAGACATAACATGGGGCGCCTGGGTGGCTTAGTCGGTTGGGCGTCCGACTTTCGCTTAGGCCATGATCTCACGATTCGTGGGTTCGAGCCCCGCTTCGGGCTCTGTGCTGACTGCCAGCTTGGAGCCCGGAGCCTGTTTCAGTCTGTGACTCCCTCTCTCTCTGACCCTCCCCTGTTCACGCTCTCTCTCTCTCTCTCTCCTAGAAATAAATAAAAAATATTAAAAAAAAAAATTAAAGACATAACAAGAGATGAAGAAGAGCACTATATAATAATTACAGGGTCCATCCATCAGGAAGAACTAACAATTATAAATGTCTATGCACCGAATATGGGAGCACCTAAATATCTCAAACAATTAATCACAAACAGAAACAAGCTTATAGATAAGAATGTGCTCATAGCAGGGGACTTCAGTACTCCACTTACAGCAATGGATAGATCAACCAGACAGAAAATCACTAAAGAAATAATGGACTTAAAAGACACATTGGACCAGATGGATCTGACAGATATATTTAGAACTTTACATCCTGAGGCCAGGGAATTTACTTTCTTCTCAAGTGCACATGGCACATTCTCCAAGATAGATCACATACTGGGACATAAAGCAGCCCTCAATAAATATAAAAGAATAGAGATCATACCATGCACACTGTCAGATCACAATGCTTTGAAACTTGAAATCAATGACAGGAAGAAGTCTGGAAAACCTCCAAAAACATGGGGGTTAAAGAACACCCTACTAAAGAATGAATGGGCCAATCAGGAAATTAGAGATGAAATTAAAAAACATATGGAAACAAATGAAAATGAAAACACAACAATTCAAAATCTATGGGATGCGGCAAAGGCAGTCCTAAGAGGAAAGTACATTGCTCTCCAGGCCTATTTCAAGAGATTAGAAAAAGCGCAAGTCCAAAATCTAAGAGCTCACCTAAAGGAACTAGAGGCAGAGCAACAAGAACGCCCTAGACCCAGTAGAAGAAGAGAAATAGTAAAACAGAGCAGAAATATACAACATAGAGACCAAAGAAACAATTGAACAGATCAATGAAACCAAGAGTTGGTTTTTTGAAAACGTAAACAAAATTGACAAACCTCTAGCCAGACTTATCCAAAAGAAAAGAGAGAGCAACCAAATAGACAAAATTATGAATGAAAATGGACTTATTACACCTAACTCTTCAGAAATACAAGCAATTATCAGGGAAAACCATGAAAAATTATATGCCAACAAATTGGACAACTTAGAAAAATTGGACAAATTCTTAAACACACACTCACTACCAAAATTCACACGGGAAGAAATAGAAAACCTGAACAGACCCATAACGAGTGAAGAAATTGAATCAGTGATCAAAAATCTCCCAACAAATAAGAGCCCTGGACCTGATGGCTTTCCTGGGGAATTCTGCCAACATTTAAAACAGAATTAATCCCAATTCTTCTCAAGCTATTCCAAAAAATAGAAAGCGAAGGAAAACTCCCGGACTTATTTTATGAAGCCAGCATCACACTGATTCCCAAGCCAGACAGAGATCCAGCAAAAAAAGAGAACTACAGGCCAATATCCTTGATGAATACGGATGCAAAAATTCTCAACAAGATCCTTGCAAATCGAATCCAGCAGCATGTAAAAAGAATCATCCACCAAGATCAAGTGGGATTCATTCCTGGGTTACAGGGCTGGTTCAACATTCGCAAATCAATCAGTGTGATATATCACATCAATAAAAGATAAAAACCATATGATCCTGTCAATAGATGCAGAAAAAGCATTTGACAAAATACAGCATCCCTTCTTAATAAAGACTCTCGAGAAAGTTGGGATAGAAGGAACCTACTTAAACATCATCAAAGCCATCTATGAGAAGCCTTCAGCTAACATCATCCTCAACGGGGAAAAACTCAGAGCTTTCCCCCTGAGATCAGGAACACGACAGGGATGCCCACTCTCACCACTGCTGTTTAACATAGTGCTGGAAGTCCTAACATCAGCCATCAGACACCAAAAGGAAATCAAAGGCATCAGAATTGGCAAAGAGGAAGTCAAACTTTCACTCTTCGCAGATGACATGATATTCTACATCGAAAACCTGACAGACTCCACCAGAAGCCTACTAGAACTGATCCAAGAATTCAGCCAAGTTGCAGGGTACAAAATCAATGTACAGAAATCGGTTGCATTTTTATACACTAACAATGAAGCAACAGAACGAGAAATCAAGAAACTGATCCCATTCACAATTGCACAAAAAACCATAAAATACCTCGGAATAAACCTAACCAAGGATACAAGAGATCTGTATGATGAAAACTATGGAAAAAGTATGAAGGAAATTGAAGAAGACACAAAGAAATGGAAAAACATTCCATGCTCATGGATAGGAAGAATAAATATAGTTAAGATGTCATTACTACCTAAGGCACTCTACACATTCAATGCAATTCCAATCAAAATTGCACCAGCATACTTCTCAAAACTAGAACAAACGATCCAAAAATTTGTATGAAACCACAAAAGACCCCGAATAGCCAAAGTAATACTGAAAAATAAAACCAAAACGGGAGGGATCACCATCCCAGACTTTAGCCTCTACTACAAAGCTGTCATCATCAAGACAGTATGGTATTGGCACAAAAACAGACACATAGACCAATGGAACAGAATTGAGAACTCAGAAGTGGACCCAAAAGTATACAGCCAACTGATCTTTGACAAAGCAGGAAAGAATATCCGATGGAAAAAGACAGCCTTTTTAACAGATGGTGTTGGGAGAACTGGACAGCAACATGCAGAAGAATGAAACTAGATCATTTTCTCACACCATGCACAAAAATAAACTCAAAATGGATAAAGGACCTGAACATGAGACAGGAAACTATCAACACTCTAGAGGAGAAAGCAGGAAACAACCTCCTTGACCTCCACTGCAGCAGCTTCTTACTGGACACATCCCCAAAAGCAGGGGAAAACAAGAGTAAAAATAAATGATTGGGACCTCATCAAGATTAAAAGCTTCTGCACAGCAAAGGAAACAACTCACAAAACTAATAGGCAACCGACGGAATGGGAAAAGATAGTTGCAAATGACATATCAGATAAAGGGTTAATATCCAGAATCTATAAGGAACTCACTAAACTTCACACCCGAAAAACAAACAACCCAGTGAAGAAATGGGCAGAAGATATGAACAGACACTTCTCCAAAGAGGACATCCAGATGGCCAACAGACACATGAAACGATGCTCAGCATCCCTCCTCATCAGGGAAATACAAATCAAAACCACACTGAGATACCACCTCACGCCAGTCAGAGTGGCTAAAATGAGCAAATCAGAGAACTCTAGATGCTGATGAGGATGTGGAGAAACGGGCACCCTCCTACACTGTTGGTGGGAATGTAAACTGGTACAGCCCCTCTGGAAAACAGTGTGAAGGTTCCTCAGGAAACTAACAATAGAACTCCCCTATGACCCAGCAATAGCACTGCTAGGAATTTACCCAAGGGATACAGACATGCTGATGCATAGGAGCACATGTACCCCAATGTTCATAGCAGCACTCTCCACAATAGCTAAAACATGGAAAGAGCCTAAGTGTCCATCAACAGATGAATGGATCAAGAAGATGTGGTTTATCTATACCATGGAATACTACATGGCAATGAGAAACAATGAAATCTGGCCATGTGTAGCAACATGGATGGACCTTGAGGGTGTTATGCTGAGCGAAATAAGTCAGGCAGAGAAGGACAAATATCATATGTGTGCACGTATAGGAGGATTAGGAGGAACTTGACAGAGGAACAAGGGGGAGAAGAAGGGTGGAAATGGTGGGGGAAAGGGAGAGAGGTAAACCTGAGAGACTCTTGAATGCTGACAAAAACTGAGGACTGATGGATGTGGGAGGGAAGGAGGGATGGGCATGGAGGAGGGCACTTGTGGGGATGAGCACTGAGTGCTATGTGGAAACTAATTTGACAATAAACTATTTGTAAAAATAAATAAATAAATAAATAAACAAACATTTTAATGTAAAAAAAAAAGATCACATGCAGTTATTCTTGGATTTTAAATAAGCACAGCTGTACCGTGATTTAAAATGTACACATATTGTTTCGGTAGCTGCTTCATAGCCTTAAAGTCTAAATAAAGAATCCATCAGAAGCTACTCTTTAATAACTAGTATTTATTCATGGTGACTACTAACCTGACATTAAATCTCTAAGATACTCTTTCAAGGATTTGAACTTAGAAAACCAAAACAGACCACAAAGTGGAAGGAAGGAAGGGAGGGAGGGAGGGAGGGAGGAAGGAAGAAACACTGGAGAGTCAGAAAATCCAATAATCTGATACTGGTTGCCTCGTTAGTTACCTGTGTAACCTTGGCATATTTCCATTTCTATAGATACTGATAGAGTAATAAAGCAGAAAGGACTCTTAGGAATAAACTTCACATATTCTCATTTTACAGAAGATGTCCCTGGGACCTCAGGAGGAAGTGTCTGCTTGGTGACAATCAGTGAGTCAATGGCAGAGCTAGGATTAACTCCAGATATTTTACATTCCTAGTTTGGTTCTTTTACTGTAAATATCTCTGTGGTTCCTTTTACTCTAAAATTCTGTGATTATAATAACTTCCTTTATGGTACTTTGCATCCCTAAAATATGGTTACAGCCTGTCTTCTTACTCCTCCTTACCACTCTACCTTACAAATGTGAAGGCAGAAGCTCTGAGCATAGGAATCATTTACTACATACTAAGAAGTGCAGTATGGTCATTCTGAGAATGAAGATGCACGGCTCACAATGCTCGCCTTTGCACTTGCCCCAAAAGAGTTAGAATTCCTCTAAGAATAACTTATAGAGCAAGCTAACCTTGATTTGAATAAAGAATCTGTATTTGATTTGAAATCTGTATGCATTTACCCACTTGCCTATCTGTATGCTTCCTGTCAACATAGACCAAAAAGAGAATCAGGAGACTGTCTCTAAAAGGTGGCTGCATGGCTCTCTTTTAAAGAGAAAAGGAACGACCCCAAGAAAGTTTTACAAGTGTTCAATCCCCAATATCTGACCTAGTTCCTGACAGATATTAGCAAGTGCCTAGCATATCCTTCAGAATTCCAGGGAGTCCTTTAAACTTATTATCCCTATTTTATAACACCTGTATTTTTAGAATTTCTTTTCAAAGTGAGAGCAATTCTGGGGCGCCCGGTGGCTTAGTCGGTTAAGCGTCCGACTTTCGCTCAGGTCATGATCTCGCGGTTCGTGGGTTCAAGCCCCCCGTCGGGCTCTGTGCTGACTGCCAGCTCGGAGCCTGGAGCCTGTTTCAGAGTCTGTGACTCCCTCCCTCTCTGACCCTCCCCTGATCGCGCTGTCTCTCTCTCTCTCTCCTAGACATAAATAAAAAACATTAAAGAAAAATCAAAGTGAGAGCAATTCTGGGACACCTGGGTGACTCAGTCGGTTGGGAGTCTGACTTTGGCTCAGGTCATGATCTCGGGGTTCATGAGTTCGAACCCTGCTTCGGGCTCTGTGCTGACAGCTTAGAGCCTGGAGCCTGCATCAGATTCTGTCTTGCTCTCCCTGTGCCCCTCCCCCACTCACACTCTGTCTCCCTCTCTCTGTCTCAAAGAAAATAAACAAACATTAAAAAAAAACACTTTAAAAAAACCACAAAAACTATAAACAAAGTGAGGGCAATTCCAATGTGGGTTTATTCTTACTGTAACAAACTTCCAAAGTGAACAGCTAATTTCTCATCCAGAGGGACATTAAGCCCCACTCTTGCACCTCTAGGAATGTTTATGATATCTGACCATCCTCTACATTGGAAGAAAGGAGAGTTCTCCCTAAATTAATTAAGACTTACGTACCCCTGTTAGTTCACTGGTTCTAGTGAACATACATCAGTACTTCAAAGCGTCTTTTTCAAGAACAATGGCTAAGTACTGCAAAGACGATTTTCTTCTGGAGCCTGAGACCGGGGCTAGGAAGTGCCCGGGGAACGTACATATCACTATTTCACAATTGCGTTATCCTTCTTTGGCTTCCTGCTGCACAGGACGAAGCAGCAGATGCTAGAAATGGCCCCTCCACACTTCACCTGTGCAAGACTGCCCTGCCTCTTCTAATCTCAGATACAGACTCCGAGGTTCTCCCCCGGCATATAGCTTCTTCACACAAGATGCTGAATTATCTAGTGTGGCTTCCTGTATCCCCTGTGGGGTCAGGGTTCCCCTTTCCCCTTCCAGTTCAGCAATCCTTGTCATCTTTGTAACACTTAGCAAAAGATAACAGATTAAGCCAAGTGCAGAGATAATGAAATATAAATTAGTAGGTTTTCTAGCCTTTATCCACAGCCCTGTCAGAGTGTATTATCTGATAGATCGAGTTCAGAGCAAGTCAGTTAAATTTTCCCTTATCAGAAACTGAGTGTGAAGTGTGGTAATGTTGCTAAGTGGAGAACAAAAATCTCTCTCTTTTGCATCCCATGACTGCTCCAGGCAAC
Source organism: Proteles cristata cristata (assembly GCA_017311185.1). Lineage (NCBI taxonomy): Eukaryota > Metazoa > Chordata > Mammalia > Carnivora > Hyaenidae > Proteles > Proteles cristata. The sequence goes on from JAESUZ010002822.1 coordinate 136,133, forward strand.
GTTCTTGGAAACCTCTGACTAGGAAGCAAGAGAAGACCCTGAGATATATACAGTGTGACAAGCCAGGAGGCTATGCTTCTCCAGTAACCGTCCTATGAACGGCAGTCGCCTGTGGCTGTGACATTACCACACTTTGCTCAGCTTCAGAAAGGGAAATTTAACTGACGACTGCTATGAACTGAAGCCACAGCCTAAACCAGATAATACACCCTGACAATACTGTCAGGCAAAAAAGGCTGTGTTCCCATTGATTTCAGCACATTAGAGACATATTACCCTGAGCAGTGTGTGTTCGAGGGTATATTGTGCACACTGTGGGAATATCAAAGGGAATGCACACTGGTTTAGGCAGAAGCAGGCCTCCAAGAGAAGAATCTAGGAGTGGCCTGCCAGAAACACGCAGCATTTGGCAAAGTGGAGAAGGCGATGCTATTGACAGTAATTAAAACTTGGTTTTCCATCTGTATCATCTGTTACCTGCTGGGTTTATTTGAGGGAGGAAACCAGTTCAACTGTACCAAAACCAGCAGTGAACTCTCCCTTCTATTTTTCTACAGAAAGGTAGCGGATACATCACAAAACATGCAGCAGACGGGGCATGTGAGAACTATTCATATCATTCCAAAGCTGACCAAGTTTTGTACTTCCTTCAGTTTCGAGATATAAAGCCCTGGAGAACGTTCTCTTTTTTTGGGTGACTATAATGTATCAGCACCTTTTACGAAGCAATGTTGCCACATTTCCATTCAAATAAATCAGCATTCTTATTTCAGCTGACTAATTTGGCAAAATCTGACCACTTCACAGTGCAATGCAAAGGCAAAAGGAATTGGAGAGAAGAATTTTCTAATTTATAAAGTTATAGAAATATTTCAAAAATTTTTTTAATTTAAAATAGCTTTTGATAGTTTCTGTGTGGATCAGAAGGTCAAGTGAGGAAGAAATGCTGCAGGAAGAATATATATTTATTTATCACAAGCCAAAAAACTAAATTTTGAAGTCATCTTGAAACTCAGGCTCAAAAGATTATTTTATTAACACTTTGTTAAATGATCTCAAATTCAAACTTCCGAGTCTTTCTTAATTATATCTTTTTAGTTTAAAATCTTCCAAAGTATTGCTCTCAGGATCATTGATCTCTATCATAACTTTGATCCTAACACTCTTCATTATTGAAATCTTTCATTAATTTTTATACAGTCAGGGTTTTGGACCTTCCGTGGCTCACTGTTTTGTTTTTGTTTTTATTTTTGTTTTTTTAACTGTAGCCTACTGACATGGGTGATAATCGACATCAATGTCATCTTTGGCCTTAATTAGGCTTAGTACTATCCAACAATGAATTCTTTCAAACTAAGTGATCTATATTGTAAATTAATGATTCACTGTTATCATGTGAATATCTAGAAAAAAAACACACCAAAAAAAGCTGCTAACTCATGATCAAAAAGGGTGATTTGTAATTCAAAAGCCTTCGTTTTGATGCCATCATTTTTTTTAAATTACAATAATAGGCTAGTAGTTTGGGAAAGGAGAAAAAGTGGTGAAAGGAAAGATTCAAATGTGCTTAAGTCAATTCAAAACTGGTTCTCCCACCATTAAAAAATGACTTCAGGGGGCGCCTGGGTGGCTTAGTCGGTTGAGCGTCAGACTTTCGCTTAGGTCATGATCTCGCAGTTCGTGGGTTAGAGCCCCGCATCGGGCTCTGTGCTGACAGCTAGCTCGGAGCCTGGAGCCTTTTTCAGTCTGTGACTCACTCTCTCTCTGACCCTCCCCTGCTCACTCTCTCTCTCTCTCTCTCTCTCTCTCTCTCTCTCCTAGAAATAGATAAAACATTTTTTAAAAAATGACTTCAGGGGTCCCTGGGTGGCTCAGTTAGTTGAGCATCCAAATGTTGATTTCAGTTCACTCCACATTGGGTTCAGCACTGAGCATGGAGCCTGCTTGAGATTCTCTCTTTGTCTCCCTCTGTCCCCAGTTATGTGCCTATGTATGTGCTCTCTATTTCACTAGAAAGAAAGAAAGAAAGAAAGAAAGAAAGAAAGAAAGAAAGAAAGAAAGAAAGAAAGAAAGAAAACAAATGGCATCAAAACAAGATGACCACCCTCTCCTTTTGTCTGCTTTTCAGTATTTTAATTATCAATATATTTGAACTCATCTTGACACATTTTGTTCTGTTTTTCTATTGCTTTTCCCCCACTTCTCTATGATTAGATTGACAAAATTCTTCTTAATTGGTATAGCAATCTCCTCCTCCTTTACAAGTTATGATGGTTACCACTACCTTTTGAACAAATTGATTAAAATGTTATCAACATCAAGGTAATATCTATAAATTCCTTTCCCCCTCCCCAAATATGTCCATAGCTGCCCATGTCTGGTTCAAATACCTTCCAGATATAGATCTTGGACTTTATTTTCCTGTTTTACTTTTGATTTGGGATTAATATGTTGGCATATTCCCAATGGGAAAACATATTCTGTGTGTGTATGTGTATGTATAGTTATTTTGGATTAGTAAACAATACCTTCCAGTAATCTTTATAGAAAACTCTACAATTGGTAAACTTCTTGAATTCATCAATTACGAAAAATGTCCAGTTTTTACTCTCAAAATTGATGCAGATTTGGCTGAGTAGAAGAGTCTAGGCATAAAATATTTTTCCTGCAGAACCTTTAAAATAGGGTAGCATTTACTTTTAGTACTTCAAGTATCCATTAATGAATCCGTTGTTAATCTCACTCAGATTTCTTGTTCTCTGTAGACGACCTTTTTCTTCTCTAAGGGAGTCTTTATAATTTTCCCTCCATATTTTTACAGATGAGCAAAAGAGTTTTTTGATGCAAATTATGCTTAAAGCATTGGGTTAAATGTTAAGTATATCATTAGAAATCACTGATAAATTCAGTAAGTGTTTATATGTACATACTGTTTGCCCAGCACTATAGAATATAATATCAAACAAGACAAACGTAGCTCCACTCTGGTCATGCGCACAGTTTCCTGGGAATGACAGACATTAAATTACCGAGAGTTAATTTGTAAGTCTGTATATAAGTAGCCTTATGATAAGGGCTACTAAGGAAAGAAAAATATGTGATGAGTGTAAAATGGTATAGATAGGACAGGATGGGGATCAAGGTTAAATGAGAGAAATCTTCCCCAAAGAAATAGTAAGTAATGGTGCACCTGAAATGTGAGATATCAGGTAGGTAGTTAGGTACAAGGAAGAAAAAGTGAGACCTATATCACTTAACCTTATCCAATAGTAGTGAAATGACACAATTATATGAGAACCTAGACAAAATCATAATCCTTTAGTAAAAATCACCATTTATTCAAGTTATTATTTAAAATACCCTTTACATGTTAAAATTCCACAAATGTTTTATACTAAGGCATTTTCTATAGGACACCACCAAAAAGCTGAAAAATAGATGATCTGGTGCTTTAAACCAATGTAACTGCTAAATCATAACACACCACAGTGGACTTGGTGGTTTGTGCTCTACAAAACAATTTCTCAAGCCACAAAGGATCCTTTGCTGACCACCTTATGCCTAGGGGACATAATAGTATTAGTATTCCTTTCCGACTTGTAGGGCTGGCAAATTTAAGGTTACGACTCCCTTCTTGATAGAAAAAACACTTTAAAAAAGAGGACTAATGAAAAAAGAGGAAGAGAAAGACTCTTAGCTACTCTGAAGCCTAAATTGAGGGATAAGACTAGATAATTTTACTAGCATTTCTTTGATACTGTAATTCAAACTCTTGGAGCTGGGAAGTTAGAATCCATTCTGTCATGAAGTTTACTCATGTTCACTCTTTCCTGTAGTGTGAAGGCACATTCCTAGAGTTTGAGCTGTACAGTGTTGGAAAACTAGGACAGTGAGGAATATAATGAGGCATATAATGAGGTGACTCTATGGGACTGCAAATTCCAGAATTTCTCGATCATATCCATACACTAATCATATGTCACAGTTTAAAGAAGATTCGGTGGCAACCCAGCACATACCAACGAGGTCAGAGAGTCAGCTATTTCCTTTACACCATCCCTGTGACTTTCTCTGTGTACGAGAAGCAAGGTCACAAGGCGGGGAATAGGTGAACTTGGCTTTCTCTGCTCCTTCACTAGACATAACCAGAGGAGTCATGAGGAAAAAACCAATGGCAAAGTGATGTTGAAAACCCTGTAATTGTGATAGAATTAATCTGTTATTACTTTCATTCAGCCTATATCAGCAACCCTTAGAATTTCTAGAAAGTCATAAAATTTTAAAATATTAAATCTTGATAATAATTGATGCCTGGTTGAAAAACAGTTTTTCCTTCTCCTTTTAATAAGGAGAAAAATGGTAGGAGCAAACCCTTCAATTTGTTCCATCTGTTATATTCATGGGACTGTGTTTCTTTATTCCTTTTTTTTTCCCACAGATCAACAAGATAAATCTAACTGCCTCGCTGTAAAAAAGGATGAAAGAGGCTCCACTGTGAACTGAAGTTTGAGTTGAGATGCCTTATACTGGCTGGTGTTCTGAAATTAGCATGAAACAGCACCAGAGGAAACAGAGGGATTCTTCAGTGTTGTACAAAGGACCCTGTGAACTTTCCAAATGCCTGAGATCTCATTACTGACAACATTTTTTTGCCCTCCAAGTTTTCACGTGGTGACCTTATGGCTTCCATAGGAGCGCAGATGCAGATTTCCTCTCCAGTGAAATGGCACGAACAGAGTGAAAAATGCAGTCTTTAAGAAGACAAGCTGTGCGCCACCGACATAATTAGGAAAGCTGCTTCGGAGGCTGGCAGTGGACATCTAATGAGCTAGTGAGGATAAGGTAGAAAATGAGAGCGTGGTTATATAGTGTAGGCACTGTTTGAATTTTCCTTTAGGTGGGCTGAAATACAAAATGTTAAGCCTGCTAAAGCCCTTCCAGAGTTTGGGGATTCAAAGCTCTAAGGAAGCTTACGCCACAGTAGAAAGAGAAGAGAGACAAGAGAGTGTTCTGCCTGTAGTTACAGTGTCTGATTACTACTCTTTTGACCCAAATTCACTTTAAGGCAGCATCAATGTTAGCAGGGAAGTGTCATAGGGAATGTTTTTAATGATTTCAATCTAGAACACAGGATTTTAAGCACGCCATGTGACATATTCTGACAAAAGTCCAAGGAAGAGTCTATCTGACTTTAAGAATAACCATTATAAAACAAAGGATTTTTAGCCAATATATTGTAGAGCCCTTATAAAAAGAAATAAACCCTGAGTAGCTGTATGACTTTAGACAAGTTGCCAAACTTCTCTGACACTCCAGTTTCTTATCTACATAAAAGCAAAAATCATGGTCTCTATTTCAAAGAAAATTTTATGTGAGAATTAACTAAAATAATGCATATAAAACACTGAAGAGTACCATCCCATAAAAATGAATATTAGCTATTTTTGTCATTGCTATCAGAAATGATGAGGATTTAAACTAACACAGTGGGAGCAGCAATAGACGTATGATGACATTGGAGAAATATTTAGGTAGTTAAATAAGGAAGATCTGGAGGTTCATTGACTATGCATGTAACTGAGAAGATGGAATCAAGGACAATTTTCAGAATTTAACATGGACAGCTGAGTGGATGAAAGATTATTAATTAAAATAGAGAGTACCAAAGAAGATGAAGGTTGAATGGGGACAATGATGAAGACCACAGGTTGAATTCCTGAGGTTCCCCCCACCCCTCAGATTATTCCAGAGCAGAACAACAAAGTGTTTGGTCTTAGAAGACACAGAGCTCTTAAAGGAGACAAAATTGAATTGGTACCAGAAGCATGTGGAAAATCTGGAGCATTTAGTGAAATGGAAACAGTGGATGACAGAGGGTCAAAGACAGAATGATTTAACTAAAGAAGAGGAAAAAAATGAGAAAGAGAGAAAGAGGGAGGGAGAGAGAAAACAACATGCAAGAAACCAAGAGGGGGCAAAAAGGGGTTTAGTGACTAAAAACAGGCCAAGATTGAGGAACTAATATAAAATGGGACTAAAGATGAAACCAGAAAGGCTCTAATATTTTGAATTTTGCTCAAAGGCAAATAGGAGACCATTGGATAATCTCAGGCAGGAATATGGTCTAATCAAAAATGGTCTTTAGGAAGACAATTTAAAAAAAAAGCTGTGGATAATAAGTTAGAAATGAATAACCCTGGAGTCAGATTTACCATTTTGGAGGCAATTATAGCATTGGAGTAGGTGGTAAGGGGGATATAGCTAGGACAAGATTATGACTCTGGGTAGTTAAGTGAATGGACCCAAGACATTTAGGTTAGTAACACAGAGGAGGTAAGGATGAAAACCTGATTTGGGATCAGACGTCTGGGTAGACTATAACGAGCAAAAGAGGAGAGAATAGGTTTGTTGGGAAGATAAATAGGTCCATTTTAGGTGTTCTGTGATTTTTAATTCCCTTTAAATTTCAGATAGGAGATACTGGCAGATGTCTTCACAGACTTTCATTTCAGGAGAGAAAACTGTATTGGAAATATAGACCTGAGAGCCAATAGCCCATTATTATATTTGTAATCAGAGGAGTAAACAAGGAACTATGCAGAGTGGCAGAAGAAAGTGGCCCAGGTGGGGATGAGCAATGGGTGTTATATGGAAACCAACTTGACAATAAACTATTAAAAAAAAAAAAAGAAAAGAAAAAAAAGAAAGTGACCCAGATGGCTCAGTGAGTTAAGCATCCAACTTCAGTTCAGGTCATAATCTCATAGTCTGTGGGTTTGAACGCTGTGTTGGGCTCTGTGCTGACAGCTCAGAGCCTGGAGGCTGCTTCAGATTCTGTGTCTCGCTCTCTCTGCCCCTTTGTCTCCCTCTCCCTCTCTCTGTCTCTTTCTCTCTCTTTCCCAAAAAAATACACATTTTAAAACATTTAAAAAAAGAAGTGGCCCAGGAAACAACTTGAAGAGTAGTGATATGAAGAGAACAAGAGGAGGCTCCTGAAAGTAGGCTATGAAGGAATGACCATCAATATAGGAAGAATGCCTCAATAGGTCATATCATCATGTCACCAAGAAAGGAACACTTCTGGAAAAAACTGACTGGATGATTAGGAAGATAAAATAACTCAAAGAAGAGAAGCAAATTGAGGAATATCCATGGGATCTAAAAACAAAGTCACCAGAATCATTGGGAAGAGAAAATTAATGAAGTAGTGGAATGATTATAACTAGGCCTGTGTTGATTTCCCATCTGCAGTTGAAAATATGGGTGACTAGGCTGGCAACAATTTCAGATAGTGACTTCTTCAATAAGATATGCCTGCTGACCTCCACCGCAGCAACTTCTTACTTGACACATCCCCAAAAGCAGGGGAAAACAAGAGCAAAAATAAACCATTGGGACCTCATCAAGATTAAAAGCTTCTGCACAGCAAAAGAAACAACCCACAAAACTAATAGGCAACCAACGGAATGGGAAAAGATAGTTGCAAATAACATATCAGATAAAGGGTTAATATGCAAAATCTATAAGGAACTCACCAAACTCCACACCCGAAAAACAAACAACCCAGTAAAGAAATGGGCAGAAGATATGAACAGACACTTCTCCAAAGAGGACATCCAGATGGCCAACAGACACATGAAACAATGCTCAGCATCCCTCCTCATCAGGGAAATACAAATCAAAACCACACTGAGATACCACCTCACGCCAGTCAGAGTGGCTAAAATGAGCAAATCAGAGAACTCTAGATGCTGGCGAGGATGTGCAGAAACAGGCACAATCCTACATTGTTGGTGGGAATGTAAACTGGTACAGCCCCTCGGGAATGTAAGCAGTGTGGAGGTCCCTCAAAAAATTAACAGTAGAACTCCCTGATGACCTAGAAATAGCACTGCTAGGAATTTACCCAAGGGATACAGAAATGCTGATGCATAGGAGCACATGTACCCCAATGTTCATAGCAACACTCTCAACAATAGCAAAAACATGGAAAGAGCCTAAGTGTCCATCAACGGACAAATGGATCAAGAAGATGTGGTTTATCTATACCACGGAATACTACATGGCAATGAGACAGAATGACATCTGGCCATGTGTAGCAACATAGATGGACCTTGAGGGTGTAATGCTGAGCGAAATAAGTCAGGCAGAGAAGGACAAATATCATATGTGTGCATGTATAGGAGGATTAGGAGGAACTTAACGGAGGACCATGGGGGAGAGGGGGGAAATGGTGGGGGAAAGGGAGAGGGGCAAACCATGAGAGACTCTTGAATGCTGAGAGCAAACTGAGGACTGATGGGTGTGGGAGGGGAGGGGAGAGATGGACATAGAGGAGGGCACTTGTGGGGATGAGTACTGGGTGTTATATGGAAACCAACTTGACAATAAACTATCTGTAAAAATAAAATAAATAAAATAAAATAAAATAAAATAAAATATAATATAATATAATATAATTTAATTTAATTTAATTTAAAAAGATATGCCTGCTTAGGAGAGGTGAATTGTAGTATGGGTCTTCAAAGATGAGGAAGAAAGTGATCTAAAGAAACATGAGTATACAGTGAAAAGATACCAAGGAAAGGGAGAAAGGTGAGAAAATCACTTCACAAAGATTCTCTAAGGTGTATTCTTATATTTCTGTATCATGATCTCTATGGATACTTGTTCACTGAAAATGAATGTGCCTTTCCTCATACTTTTAGCCACCCATCTGTTTCTACTTGGAATGATCTACTCATTTCTCTTAGCTTATCTGCCTTAGTCTACTTAAGCTGAAAAAGATGTTGTTTCAAATAATAATAATAATGAGGGGTTCCTGGGTGGCTCAGTCGATTAAGCATCCAACTTTGGCTCAGGTCATGATCTCATGGTCCGTGGGATCGAGCCCCGCATTGGGCTCTGTACTAACAGCTCAGAGCTCAGAGCCTGGAGCCTGTTTTGGACTCTGTGTCTCTCTCTCTCTCTGACCCTCCCCAGCTCATGCTCTGTCTCTCTCGGTCTCAAAAATAAATAAACATTAAAAAATTTTAAATAATAATGATAGCTAACACTTCTATTTGTTTATTATGTCAGCAAGGCTCTATGTGCTCTACAGGCATTAACTCATGGCCATATAAGGTAAATACTACTACTAGAATAAATGTGAACACTGTGTTATAGAGAATTTAAGAAGTTAAGTTTATCAGGTAGTAGATTTCAAATTAAACCCGGGTCTCTGGCTCTAGACTGTGTTTTTTTTCTTTAATATTTTATTTTATTTCTGAGAGAGAGAGAGAGAGAGAGAGAGAGAGAGAGATAGTGTGAGCAGGGGAGGGTCAGAGAGAGACACACACACAAAATCTGAAGCAGGCTCCAGGCCCTGAGCTGTCAGCACAGAGCCCGACGCAGGGCTCGAACCCATGAATCGTGAGATCATGACCTGAGCCAAAGTTGGATGCTTCACTGACTGAGCCACCCAGGTGCCCCTCTAGACTGTGTTTGTAACCATTACAGATATTGCTTCTCTACAGAAATCATCATAATGATGAATTTATTTATCAGTTAGAAATTCTACCTGACCTTTTTTTTTTAGTTATTAAAACCAACACATTAAGAAGTGCTTGACCATTCTGCATTAAGAAAACTCTGGCTAACTTGCTTCATTTATAAGCCTGTTGTGCAGAGTAGCTAGGACTGGAGCAAACTGGGAAGAATTGTTGCAACCGTGCAGAAGGGACAAAGAGTGAATGAAAGTAACCCCTGTGATGACACACCCCCGGATCTCCCCATTCGTCATCCTTGTATTGCCAATGTTTGAATGTATGTCCTGTGAAGACACATGCTTCTTGAATGCACTTGATCAGAAAAGAGGAACCTCCCTTTTTCCTATATCCAGTGAGCATATGTACCATATGACATTTTTATCCTTAAATATACCCAACTTTAACTCTTTGGGAAGGTGGATTTGTGGCCTGCTCTTCAGTCTCTTGTTTGGTTACTTCTCAGAGTAAACCCTTTCCTTGCTACTTACTTGATGTCTCAGTGATTGTCTTTGCTGTGCATTGGGCATAAAACTGGGTTCAGTTACATTATTTTCACTGTATATGTACATTAGATATTTTGTCACTGCAACTAAGTTGTGAACTCTTTAAAGGAAAAAATGTAGTGAATGCTTGTTAGGTTTTGATTATCCAGCATCCAATCATTTTCTTCAAATAGAAGGACCCAAAGTTTCTCCTAGGGAAAATACTCTATCTCATTTTCTCTCCACACATTTCTACCCCTGAACTACAGGACCCAATCTCTTGAAACACTGATTGGTTTAGGGGAAGATACCAAGTTAGTCCATAGTGAATTACAGAATGTATAGGAAGAACTTCCACAAAGATACTGTCATACCTACTGGACTTAAACCTTGAAGGATTTGAGCTTGAAGCTTTCGAAGGAGTTACATGAAACATAAGAACAAGACAAAGAAGATGATCTGAGAGAAATACGGGGAAAGAAAAATAATTTTCCCTCTACCCTTCTAAGTTCTTAGCACTAGTCCCCTTTAATAAAAGACAAGAGGAAAAAAAACAGAAGTTTCATAACACAATATGCCTCCCTTAAAGACCCAGGGAAACTGAGTGACTCCCTAAAATGTCACAATCTACCACCTTAAATACCATCTCCAGCTAAAGACAAAAGAAGATATTTGGGGGTGGGTAACCATTTATGGAAGGTTTCTAAGTAAAGCACAGTAAAAGAGGGTAAGGTTGTTATGCATATTAACATCTCTGCCTTCTCAATTGATAACAGTTTCTAGAGATTTTGAGTCAAACTTCTCTTCTTGGTATGAAGAGGGACACACAAATAGAGATTTTCCTTATAAACGTAAATGTTTTTTATAAAAGAGTAACTTCTACTCCATTTTCAGAGCATTTTTGGGTATACTCTTTCTTAAATATAACCAACTCAGAGTGCCTGAGTGGCTCAGTTGGTTAAGCATCTGACTCTGGTTTCAGCTCAGTCATAATCTCACAGTTCATGAGTTGGAGCCCTGCATTGGGCTCTGCGTTGACAGTGTGGAGCCTGCTTGGGATTCTTTTTCTCCCTCTCTCTCTGACCCTCCCCATCTCTCTCTCTCTCTCTCTCTCTTTCTCTCTCTATCTCTGTCTCAAAATAAATAAATAAACTTTAAAAACTATATATAACTAACTCAATGTCAATTACACTTCAATTAAAGATAATGAAAAATAATAATGACCAACTCAAGATTATCCTTAGAAAAAAGAGATATATTTTGGGTGACAAACTGTGCTCCCCTTCAGAAGCAAGAAATTATAAGGAAGGAAGGAGGAAAAAATGGCAAAGAAAGAGAGGAAAGGTGGAAAAGATATAAAGAGAGAAGGACAATTAAAAGGAATGGAAAATAAGAATTAGGGGAAGAAAATTACTTTGCACATCTACAAAAATTCCTGTCCATGAACTAGTCACTTTCATATAGGTTATCCCATTTAGTATTTATAAAAATATTGTGAGGCTCTAAACAAATGGAATGACTAAGGCTCAACCTCAATCCTAGCTACCTTTTTTTTTTGCCTTATTTTTTTTGCTTTATTTACCACTTTATGCAGTTTCTCATAAGGTATGAAATTAGTATAATATTTTAAGCACATTTTAAATATTCAATGTGCTTAATGAATGTGGTGGTACTGATGATGAGGAGGATGATGTACTGATATAAAATATACTTGTAGACATAGTACTGTAAAATTTTATTATGAAGATAAAATATCTAGTTTAGTATATTAGAAATATAGTACCTAAAGTGAGCTTTAAGGAAAAACTAAATTTTTAAAAACAGTATCTTTAATTTTTAATGATTGTGAACATATTCCATTGTCATTTACATTAGTTCTCAAAATCTAGGGAATAGGGGCACCTGGGTGGCTCAGTCGATTAATCATCTGACTTCATCTCAGGTCATGACCTCATGGTCTGTGGGTTTAAGCCTCGTGTTGGGCTCTGTGCTGACAGCTCAGAGCCTGGAGCCTGCTTCAGATTCTGTGTCTTCCTCTCCGTCTCTGGCCCTCCCACAATAACGCTCTGTCTCTCTCTTTCTCTCAAAATTGAATAAATGTTAAAAAAAAATTTTTAATCTAGGGAAGGGATTTTTTTATACTAGACAAAGAGTAATAAATACAAAGAGTAATAAATCTAATTCACCAATTGTTTAGCTTTAGGGAAATGAAAATTGGAGACTATAAATAAGGTAGTATACAGAAAAGGGATCAACAGAAAACAGATGATTTTAAAATTATGCACATCACTGTAGGTTGTTATTATAAAAATTAATTTATAGAGCTCAGGCCCAACAAATTCATGTTCCCATTTATTATCACATTTATGTTTCCAAGAGGCTGTTCAGGATACACATTATACTTCCCATACTAATGACATTTATAGAAAATCTTTATGTTTCACAAAGTTTTTTCTGTCATTCAGAAAAGGTTTTACAGATGGCCCAATAGCAGAGACCTTGTTCGGGGCACCCTGGTGGCTCAGTCAGTTAAACATCCGACTCCAGCTTAGGTCATGATCTCGTGGTTCATGAGTTCTCGCCCCACTTCAAGCTCTGTGCTGACAACTCAGAGCCTGAAGCCTGCTTCAGATTCTGTGTCTTCTTCTCTCTCTGCCCCTTCAACACTTGTTCTCTCTCTCTCTCTCTCAAAAATAGATAAACATTAAAAAAAAAAGAGAGAAACCTTCTTCACTTTCTGAGAACCCTGTATTTCAAAGGCATGTTTAGTGCAAATTCTCTGGGAATATGCATCAAGATCAGGTCTTAGAATCTTCCTGGATGTGTAATTTGGCAAATACAGAAGTGAATGTGGCCAAGATAGGACCAAATCCAGGAGTTCAGGCTCAACTGTGGTCCCATAAACTTCACATTCCTAGGTACTAAAAAGTAAGACCAAACAGTTGGATGCGTGATGTTATAAATTACCAATATTTCATTTCCCAGCAAAACAAATGGCATTCATTTTATATTTCAACTTCCTATTGTGGCAAAAATGACGATAGTAGTCATCTCTTGATTTTCTCTCACCAGGACCCCTCCCCATTTTGTCTGGTGCTAGAGAACTTCTAAATAACTTGTCTATAGAAAGCCTACTCTGCGTGGCACAGGCAAGCCTGATCCTTCTCTCACTCCAGGGGTAATGATGACTCACTGACCCATCAGAATAACCCAGATGACCAAACAGTGAGCCAAACTAAGTCCAAAAAAATCTTCTTTATATTTTTGCCAAAGATAGTGGCCATTGGCTCACTTGCAAAGACGATTTATACCAAAGGAATACACGGTGTGAGTTTTTGCAGACATCGTCTGAATAGCTTGATCTAGACAGACCTGACTCCAGCTGCACCAAGAATTTTCCAGTTATGTAAGCCAAAAATGTGCTTACTGTAACTTGCAGTCAAAAAGTGTCCTGACCAAAATAGAACTAGTTGAATGACAATTAATATTCTAAGGACTGAAGAAATTTACAAGTCAGGTCTTTAACTTACCATCTCAAATATCCATGTCTCATTAATTCGGAATCATAGAATAAAAATATCTCTATGACCTACAGACCTCTCTTAAAAGCCACTGGCTAGGACATTAGTTGAAGAGACATTTTAATTTGTATAGTGATTCCTGTGTTGGAGATTCCTGCAGAGAAATTATGCACATTTTAAAAAGAAACTAAGATTTTAATTTCTATTAAAAAACATTTAAGAATTTTTGATTGCTTCCAAAATAATTAAAAAATATACCTACACATTGGCAAAATTTTGAAAATTCACTTACATCGTGGGTGCACTTAACAATGTTCTTTAATCGTTTATATAACCAACTTCTGGCTTCTGTCTCACTCCTCCATACTTGACTGTCAACATGGGGAAAAAGTGTTTCCCACTTCTGCTGTGATTTGCTTGTTTCTTCTTGAGATAACCAGCAAGTAGTCACTGAAGGTTTTTTTTGGGGGGGAGGAGGGGCTTGTTGTTTTTGTTGTTGTTTTACTTTTCCTTCAAACTAAACATGAAGAGCATCAAGAGATCTTTTAAACTCTCTTAGGTTACATTTCATCTTATTTTAGATTATAATGAAGTCTATAGAATTAAACTGTGCTCCATATCAAAACAGTGTAAGCCATGTGGAGAAGGTGAAGGTTTTTGAGGAGTGCTATTGCTTTCAGGGGATTTCTTAATTCCTCGGTCTTTAAATAAGGATCGGCCATCTAAGCTATTAGACCATTGGAAATGTCTCCATGTCAATTGAATTAAATAATCATAACTGAGTCTTATTTATGTGCTAAAACAGAATCTAAGATTATAAACTACTTGAAATAGAGTGTCCAAATACAAAAAGTCCCTAAATACAAAAAGCATCTACTATGGAAGGAACACAGACATGCAAACCACAATTTACAATACTGGGTGGTAGGAATTTTAACAGAAATGCGCACAGCAGAAATCAGAAGTTGGTCAAATCTTTTTACAAGAATTAGGGAAAGATAACCTTGAGCTGATCTTTAGGTTGAGGAGAAATTCAGTATGGTAAGGTTGTTCCTAGCAAGGAAAGAATATGTCAAAGGCTTAAAGTCATGACCTAGCACAATTTTTTGTTTTTGTTTTGTTTTGTTTTTTGAGTTGCAAACAGTTGGTATTGCACAAAGTGATGCTCCTTGAGAACTAACTAGAGACAAGACTGAAGAGAAAGTCAGAGTCCAGGTAAAAAAGAATCCAAATAGTATTTGGGGACTTTATTCTTAGGGAATAGAGAAAGGAAACTAACAGTCAAGTTTAAATATATATGGAAAGCTGTTTTTCTTTTTTTCCAGCATGGATTGCTCTAGTGAAATTTAGAAACATCCTACTATCCCCAAAGATAACATTGTTTCAAGTTTATAGTTCATCTGTATAATAACATGCTATGGGCAAAATTACAACTCATTATATAAATCAGGCATACAAATGTGTACATGATAATATGACTTTTTTAAAAAGAAAGTTTTAACACATCTTGCATTGAATCCTAGTTCTGTTCCCAGTATTCCTTTAAGTGGTAAGATAGCTATCATAGCCACTAAAAGGTGCACTACAAAGTATTAAGTGATTCATGAGTGCTATCCAAAATAGGCTCATTTGTGGCACAAAACAGACACATAGACCAATAGAATACAATAGAGAACTCAGAATTGGACCCACAAATGTACGGCCAACTAATCTTTGACAAAGCAAGAAAGAATATCCAATGGAAAAAAGACAGCCTCTTTAACAGACGGTGCTGGGAGAACTGGACAGCAACATGCAGAAGAATGAAACTAGATCACTGTCTCACACCATACACAAACATAAACTCAAAATGGATCAAGGACCAGAATGTGAGACAGGAAACCATCAAAACCCTAGAGGAGAAAGCAGGAAACAACCTCCTTGACCTCAACCACAGCAATTTCTTACTTGACACATCTGCAAAGGCAAGGGAATCAAGAACAAAAATGAACTATTGGGACCTCACCAAGATAAAAAGCTTCTACTTGGCAAAGGAAACAATCGATAAAACTAATGGGCAACCGATAGAATGGGAAAAGATAGTTGCAAATGACATATCAGACAAAGGGCTGGTATCCACCATCTATAAGGAACTCACCAAACCCCACACCCAAAAACAAACAATAAAGTGAAGAAATGGGCAGAAGACATGAACAGACACTTCTCCAAAGAGGACATCCAGATGGCCAACAGACACATGAAACGATGCTCAGCATCCCTCCTCATCAGGGAAATACAAATCAAAACTACACGGAGGTAACACCTCACACAGGTCAGAGTGGCTAAAATGAACAAATCAGGAGACTCTAGATGCTGGTGAGGGTGCGGAGAAATGGGCACAATCCTACACTGTTGGTGGGAATGTCAACTGGTGCAGCCCCTCTGGAAAACAGTGTGGAGGTCCCTCAAAAAATTAACAGTAGAACTCCCTGATGACCTAGAAATAGCACTGCTAGGAATTTACCCAAGGGATACAGGAGTGTTGATGCATAGGGGTACATGGACCCCAGTGTTCATAGCAGCACTCTCAACAATAGCCAAAACATGGAAAGAGCCTAAATGTCCATCAACTGATGAATGGATCTTAGACTGGAGTTGAGGTAATGAAAATACGAAGAAAATGTTATGGATGACATTAAGAAATAATTTGTAGAATTTGCTGGCTGATTAAACACAAGGATATCAGGAGAAGAAACATAGAGAATGATTTGAAATATTTAAAACTGGGTGAGAAAATGCTACTGTTTTTGAAGAAGAGGGGCTTTTAAGCATAAACTCATATTATGGATTCAATAGAGAAGTTTAGTTTTCTCCCATGTTAAAATTAACCTAACTGTGAAATATCCAAGTGGAAATAATAGCAAGCTGCCAGAAATACATACCTAGACCTTTAAGAGCAGACCACTATTGATGATACTAAGATAAAAAATTACATACATTAAAGCAAAATAACATTCTTCATCCCCATGGTGATGACTACAATAAAAGAGAGAAAAAACTATGTACTGGCGAAGATGTGTTCAAACTGGAGCTCTCCTGAACTGCTGGTGGGAATGTAAAGTGGAGCAGTCATCCTGGAAAATAGTTGCAAGCTTTCTTCAAAAGCAAAACCAAAACTTACCATTCTACATGTAGAAAGCTATCCAAGAAAAATGAAAACATACGCCCATACAAAGATTTGAGTGCTCATAGCTGAGTTATTCATAATAAGCCAAAATTGGAAAACTCAAAATGTCCATCAACTGGTTGGTAGATAAGCAAAATATGGGACACCTGTATAATGAAATACTACTCAATAAGGGAAAGAAACAAACAATCCGTACATGGATGAACCTCAAGAACATTATTCAAAGTGAATGAAGCAAACACAAAGGGCTACCTGATTGCTTTATTCCATTTATATGAAATGTTCAAAACAGGTAACTTTATAGAAATAGAAAGCAGGTCAGTTTTTGTCTTCAACTGTGGGTGGAAGCAGGATTTAACTACAGATGAGCAGGAGAGTGCTTTCTGGAGTGATGGAAATGTACTAAAACTGGATTGTGGCAATGATTGCACAATTCTATAAATTTACTACAAATCACTGAATTGTACAATTACAATGAATGAATGTTAGGGTGGATAAATTATATTTCGATAAGGCTGTTAAAGGTCATGTTCTTGAAAATGGTGGTTAAAGTCCAAGAGGTTGCTGACATCTCAAGAGTTGAGGGAAGAATTCAGAACCAAGAGCTACATTTAGGGGGATTTTCATTTGAAAAATAGGAAGAAGACAAGCTAATGATGAAAACAAAGAGTAGACTGAGAAGTTAAGGAGAAAAAAAGGACTATGGAGTTACAAAGTCTATGGGAGAAAATTATTTTAAGAAGAAAGTTCCGTCCAAAAACATTAAATACTACAGAGAGATCAAGTAGCATGGGAACTAAGGAAAACACATCAGATTTGGCAGTTAAAATCTAATTGGTGAAGTCTGATTCAAAAAGCTGAAAAAAATTAAAGATAAAAGCAAAAAAAGATTAACTAGGAAAAGAAGAATGAACAGTAATAAATAAATTCAAGAGCCGGTTCTTAGAAAAGATAGAGTGGTTTTAAAGTAAAAGATCCAAATTCATAAACTAAAGAAGAAAAAGGATATTCAACAAACCCAGAGAAACAATTGAAAATTCTCTAGTTGTTCTAATAAAATATAAAAGTATCATGCTAAATGAAATTTAAAATGTCAAAACCACAGTTAATTTTCCATGAAAAAATACAAATTTTCAAAGCTGACTCAGGATATAATTTCAAAATCATGAATACACAATTATTCTGTAAGACAAGAAAGCCATTTTTTAATAGCCTCCAGAAACATGATGGGCCGAGGCCATTATTCCAGAATATTCTACCAATTCCAGCATTCAGATATTGTATGACCTTGAGACATTTATTTAAATTCTCCAAGCATCAGTTGATATAACTTAGTAATGAATTACTGACAGAATTTAAAGTTCATCTCAAGCCATCTTCGAGATTTGTGTTGAATTTTGCCATTGGCTGGCTTCATTTGTGGGGAGATGAAGATTAACAATAAACTAGGCTTTGTTTTTTTTTTTTTTTTAAATACTCTATTAAAAAAAAAAGATGCTTTCTGGGACACCTGGGTGGCTTAGTCGGTTAAGCGTCCGACTTTCGCTTAGGTCATGATCTTGCGGTTCGTGGGTTCGAGCCCGCGTCCGGCTCTGTGCTGACTGCCAGCTCAGAGCCTGGAGCCTGTTTCAGAGTCTGTGACTCCCTCTCTCTCTGACCCTCCCCTGCTCATGCTGTCTCTCTCTCTCTCTCCTGGAAAGAAGTAAAACATTAAAAAAAAAAGATGCTTTCTGAAAATCACAGTTCCCAGCATTTACTAATTGTATAACTATAAGAAAGTTGCTTAATTAGTTTGATACACAGTTTCTGTAAAGGCAATATGAGAATAGTAAGACCTTCCTTAAGACATTGTTGTTAGACACATTGTTGATACACACACATGCGCACACGCTCATACACACACACACACACACCCCTTGTAAAGTGCCTAACTTATACCAGGCATTCAAGAAATGGTACTAAATCATATTTTGTACCTTCTAAATTTATCCATATAGTTGCTATGCAAATGTTGTTAGCTGTGTTTGTTTACTTAGAATAAAACAGAAACATAAAGTACACTTGTGCTTCACAATAGAAATGTCCCTGACAGCTTATTTAGAAAATAATTGTTTACAAACTTTATTAATTTGTTGTATGTTAAATAACCTTGTCACCCATGTAAATAAATGTGAGCAAAAGTTACATCCTAATGAGTAAAGAGACATCCTGTCTGAAAATTACTCATATACATTTCTGGAGGAAAAAAGTGTGTGTGTGTGTGTGTGTGTGTGTGTGTGTGTGTGTGTGTTTGCATTTGGGGAACCTCAGTAGAGTATATTTAGGAATTCTTTGCAATTTTTCTGTAAGTCTAAAAATATCTTTTAAAAACTCAGTCCCTATGAGCCTATTATGTAAAAACTAAATGTTTCATATCTTGGTATGTGGCACATGTCTTTTAAGGATCAAATGAGTCAGGGACAGAAATATTTTGAATTTAGGGAAAGAAGGTCCAACATTGCCTAAACTATTGGTTTTATGTGGCCCGTAACCAGAGGTTCCCTACAGTACAGTACATTACTGGCAAAATTAACCTTCCGCCTCTCTATGAGAGTCCTTGCAGAAATCCTACAGGTCACCGGTCTTGTGGGTCAGATGTGTTTGGTCAAGTGCCCGAAGGTGGAATAGAGGTTTCTGAGAATGCACCAAAGGAAACCTTAGTGTATGTGTCTTCATATACCCTAAAATGTTCCCTTACACATTTACTCTTAGACTCTTAAATGGGAAATGCAAAACACAGCTGAAGATAAATCTGGGGAGAAAGCCCTCTACCTTGATGCTTTTTCTTTCCTTTCCCTTTACCTCTTGCTCTCTTTAGGTTACTTGCCTGCAGTCTATGTCCTATCATCCCATGGTATTATTCTTTATGCCATTTTCATGGCTTTTAGCGAGCCAGTTTGTTTCCTTTTCTCTTTCCACAAAAGCAAACTAAGTTTGAAAATCAAATCAGAATTAATAAGGATTAGAAGTCAATGTTATCAAATACAGAAGGGAAGAGAGGGAAGAGTAGATGAAATTTAACAATTTTTATAAATAGGAAGGAGTGGGAAAATAGCAGAGAAATGAGAAAGACAGATAAATTATGTCTGTCTCATCACATCCATCCCTCTTCCATATGTTGTATATCACCTCCAGCAATTTACCACATTCCGGTTCTAAGAGAGCGGGAGGCAAAGGATTTCCTTAGAGCCCACGACTCAGCACTGCTTCTCACCTCTTCTTCGCAGGCCCACATTCAGAAAAACAAAAACACTCAACAATAACCAAAAGTTCACATCAGACTTCTTGTTCCTCCTCCAGGCCTGGTTTCTAGGCAGATTTTTTTCTAGCCCATGGAAATGTTTTAGCGTTAATTTGGCCATGGTTTCTTTCACACTTCCTTACTAACGTACTAAAAAAGGGAATTCACAGAAATTCATGGAGTGCCATCAGCGACATTTTCACACGTGTTAAAGAAATGAATATGATAATAGATTTCAGACTGAGTTCTTCAATTTATTTAGTTCACCAGGTGTTATAAATTAGTCATAGTCCAAGCATGTATAGCAAACAAAAAAATTTGAATTTTTAACATGTACGTCCCAAACTTGAACCATATCATTGACCCTGTATCCATAATAAACCTCCCTATTTTTTCCATATGCAAGTCTATCTTCAACTTCCAGTTCCCAATACCTATTTATTACGGCTACTTAAGATGTGCATATGTTCAATTTCATGGCATTAGAATACAAGTTTTATTAACTATAAACAGCTTAAATGTGTTTTCTAGGACATACTAGACCTACAGATTATTTGGTTTGACCTGTGTACCTTTAAAAATCTATGTTTTCAGGGCGCTTGGGTGGCTGAGTTGGTTACACATTCGACTTCAGCTCAGATCATAATCTCACGGCTTGTGGGTTCAACCCCAGTACCGGGAGCTGTACCTCTAGCTCAGAGCCTGAGCCTGAACTTCTGATTTTGTATCTCCCTCTCTCTCTGCCCATCTCCCACACATGCTGTCTCTCTCTCAAAAATAAATAAACATTAAATATACATATGTATGTATATATATATGTGTGTGTGTGTGTGTGTGTGTATACATATAATTGACTATATATATTTTCTCCTCTCTGGAGAATAAGTCTGAAGGCAAGCTTGCCATAGAATTAGTAACCACTGTGGTCTTCTGAGGGGCTAAATCTCAAAAGGACATTATGTGCCAAGAATAACTGAAATTATATTTAAAATGAAATGGACAGGGGTGCCTGGGTGGCTCAGTAAGTTAAGCATCCAACTCTTGCTTTCAGTTCATGTCATGATCTCATGGTTCATGAGTTTGAGTCCTGCATCACGCTCTGTGCTGTCAGCCTGCTTAGGAGTCTCTCTCTCCCCCTTTCTTTCTGCCCCTCTCCTGCTTCTTCTCTCTTTCTTTCTCTCTCAAAATAAATAAACTTTTAAAAAAATAAAATAAACAGAATTTTTTGAATGTAATCAGAGGCTTTCAAAAAGTACATTGCTTTAAAGATCAAGGAATCCTATTCATGAAAGATACATGTATTTATCACTTCAAAATGCCATGAAAAAAATACCATAGATTGGGTGGTTTGAGCCATGGAAATTTATTTTCTCAGAATTCTGGGGACCAATATCAGGGTGCCAACACAGTTGGGTTCTGGTGAGCATTGTGTCCCTGGTTTTCACATGGTACTTCTCACTGTGGCCTCACATGGTGAGCAGAAAGAGCAAACATTCTGGTATCTCTTCTTATAAGGGCTTTCATCCTATTACAAGTGCTGCACCCTCATGACCTCATCTAAAACTAATTTCCCAAAGTTCACATCTCCAAATATCATCACAATGGAGGTTAGGGTCTCAATATATGAATTTTGGGGGACACAACTCAGTCCATAGCAATAAGCAGAATTAACTGTTCTTCAGCAGTCCCATTATGATCCCCACTCATCCTGAACCCAATGGGATGTGGAAACCCCATGTCTTTTTACACTTTGATGTTGCTGAGCCCCTTACACTCATCCTCTATTTTGGCAGCAACCTAGAGTTAATAGTGTAGACCATCATAATAACCGATATTCAATTCTTGTTTTGTATCTGGCCCACTACTCCAGGATTTTCATACTTTGGGGTTAGGGAACCTTCCTAGATTTGTGTTATCTTCACATCTAATAAACTTGTTTACATATGTCCATCTGATTAAATAACTAAAAGGACAAATAGAAAAGGGAAGAGAGAAGAATGTTAGGGTATGGCCATGAAACTTGCCTTATATGTTATATAAACCCATCATCCATATCATTTGGTTCTGTCATTTAATAAGTCTGCCTAGTTGTAACCATGTACATTCTATGTTTTATCTAAACTATAAGAAAATTGCCAGGTATTTTGTAAAATACTTTCAAAATTCCGAGTATACTATGTCGACATCATTTTTTGGACTCCTCATTTCAGTAACCTGGATAAATTTGTGAAATGAGATGGGCACATTTTGTTTTAGTAAATTAATACTGATTCCATTGTCCAGTATTCTAACTCTGAATTTTTCCTAAGCTAACTCTAGTCTGCACTGGCATAGAACTTACCTTGACTTTCTACAACGTTTAGGCTTCAGTGAAGGATTCTATACTGGAAATGTAGTGCCTATTTTCTTTTCCAATATTTAGATTTAACTCATTGCTTTTATTTCCATGACATCATTTTACAGGTAACTTTTGCACTGCTTGAAACTGGGTTGAGCATGTAAGAAGCCCTTCAAAAGTGCTTATTCATTGAATGACTGATAGGCACCTGGGTAGCTCAGTTGGTTGAGCATCTGACTCTTGATCTCAGCTCAGGTCATGATCCCAGGGTCAAAGGATTGAGCCCCGCATTGGGCTCTTTGCTGAGTGTGGAGCTTGCTTAAGATTCTCTCTCATTCTCTCCCTCTTCTCTCTCTCTCAAAATAATAAAATAAAATAATAAAATAAAATAAAATAAGATTAAAAAGTTAGAATCATTTCATTTTAAAAAATGAAAGACTGAATAGCATTTCCTCATGGAGCAGCTATGGGAAATTAGCCATTATGGAAAAAGCAAATGGCAAAGGAATTTTGAGTACGTTATAGGAATTCTGGAAGCAGAGTAAAATGAGAATGGGGGACACAGCACAGACAAACTGAAGAACATATAGGAAGACAAAAGGGTAAGATTCAGAAGAGCATAGGGGAAGACAGATGACACTGGTTCAGTTACAGTTTGGGAATCATTATATGGTGAGTGGAATGTATAGGGGCCAAGGGCAGGCTGCCCCAACATGGGCCACTGTGTCATGAACATTATTTTTAGTTAACAGTAATCAAAACCCAGGGGTACCTAGATGGCTCAGTCAGTTGGGCGTCCGACTTCGGCTCAGGTCATGACCTCATGGTTCATGGGTTCGAGCCCCATTTTGGGCTCTGTGCTGACAGCTAGCTCAGAGCCTGGAGCCTGTTTCAGATTCTGTCTCTCTCTCTCTCTCTCAATCTCTGACCCTCCCCTGCTCATGCCGTCTCTCTCTCTCTCAGAAATAAATTTAAAAAAACCTTTTAAAAAGTAATCAAAACCCAGCAGATGCAGGAAAAGCTCTCTTCCTGGTCCTCAACTGCCTAAACTTGCATTGGAAAAGAGAGCCTTTACCAGGGAGAGCTATTAATAATAGGCTCCCCTTTACCTAAGGAACATAACTGCACAATAGAGTAACCTTTGTTTTCCAACATCTCCTTTCACCTTCTACTAATGGCCTTCCATTTTGTATTCTTAGACCCCACTCCTCTTCTGACCTCATATAAGTGTCATTTTAGCTCATTGTCTTTACAATTTCATCATGTCTGTGTGGATTCCCCATATGTACACTATTAAATTTGATTTTCTCCTGTTTATCTGTCTCATGTCAATCTGATTCTAAATCTAGCTAGAAGGACCTTAAAGGGCAGAGGAAGGTTTTCCTCTCCAACAGAAGCAAAAAAGACCAAGGATACAACTTAAATCAGGTATAGGAAGTCTGTTAAGGGAAAGACAAACAAGTGACAAAATAATTTAACATTCCAGAAAGCAAATACAAGAGATTTAAGATCATGTTTAATTACGTCAAAAGTTGTCTGGTGATGGGGCACTTGGGTGGCTCAGTCAATTAAGCATCTAAGTCTTGGTTTCTGCTCAGGTCACGATCTTGTAGCTTGTCAGATCAAGCCCTGTGTCGGGCTCTGTGCTGATGGTGTAGAGTCTGCTTTAGAGTTAATCTCTCTCTCTCTCTCTCTCTCTCTCTCTCTCTCTCTCTCTCTCTCTCTCTCTCTCCCCCTCCCTCACATGTGTGCATGTGCTCCCTTTCTCTCTCCCTTTCTCTCAAATAACTTTTAAAAAAATTATTTGATAAAGTTATTATTCTCAAACAACTTTTAAAAAAATTGTTTGATAAAGTTATTATTCTGAGCAAACTTAAAGCCATAGGATGACAAGATAGCCTTGGAGAGGACCGGGAGACACCAGAAGTCATTAGTTATTCTTTCCTCTCACCCTATAGGACTATTTGACATAACTTCACCCATAACTTCACACTACCCTTTACTTCAGCTACAGTATTTGTATTTGCTTGTAATTTTAAACTTTTTTTCCCATTTAAAGTTTTGTGAGAAAACAGATTCTACAAACAGAAATGTCTGTAAGCCATTCATTTATATCAATGACTACCCAATTACATTTTATTGAAAAGTAATGCCGTAAACAAAAATTCAGGATTTTAAAATTTAAAAGTAAAGAAATTATGCTTAAAGCACATGTGTACTACAAATCCAAGTGGATAGTACTTTTCCTCTGTCTAGGCTTCATTGTATGTTACTATTATGAATGCCATAGAATTCACTCATTACATGAAACATTTTTAAGGATTTGTTTATGTGAGACAATAGGCTTCTATAGAGCTACCCCAAACTGAAAGTTCTCCCACCAGCTGGGCTTAACTTGTCATTTAACTTTTCAATAAAAAGACTTTAACCCAATTGGCTAATTTCTAAGGACTTTCTTGGTTTCCTCGTTTTTTTCTAGTTACCACTGGTTTCTTTTTTCTGTGTCAGTCAAAAGGTTAGTTTCACTTTATTTTATTCGTCTTCTGCATTACTTCAAATCACAGGCAACATTCTCCTGATTTCTCTCATTTCTCCAAAATAATCCTAATACAAGACTGTACCTGTAGAGCCATAAATTTACTGAAGGCTTTTTGGCAAAAACTCATGATAATTACATAAAAATATTTTTAAAATCTTAAAATTGGTTATCGGACACCATTATACATTCTATTGGGCATTTCCTACCATGAGTCATTTCTCATTAATCATGGCCGACTTTGGATATAACTTTCTACATCCTTTTCCTATCTCTACCAGATGGCTTCCAACTTACTCTTCTGGTTCATTTCTTGTGCAGAGCAACTTCAGGTCTCCATTCCACCACCCCAGATAATGGTTCACTCACATTTGCATTCTCGGAAAATCATGAAGATGATTTGCTAAACAAAAGACTTTACATTTCTACCATTTAACAGTAAAGCACCTGAGGGCTCTTATAGAATTCACTTGTGATCACTTTCTTGAAGGTAGGGGCTTGTGGAAGCCACCTCTCGGAAGTGGGGAATAGCCACCAGCTTAATTTCTAGTCACCAAAGGAACATGATTCTCTCTTCCCTCTGTGGGCTTTGTTGCCGCTTGGATTTATGGTGACAATATTTCCTGGGTCTCTAGATTTATGCCTGAGACTGAAGTTGCACAGACGGCCATTTACATTTCTTTAGAAGGTTTTTTAAATCTGTAGCTGTAACAACTGCTTTTGAGCAAAGGGAAATTAGGTAACTTTGAAGATCAAAGTCTTCCATTTTGTGTTTCTTCCTTACCATTGCTGTACTATGTGTGGCAGACACAGCCTGAAGATGCAGCATGAAATGCCATATGTGTTTAAGGGTGGGGAACAAATCAACCTGAAGGAACTGACAGTCACCTTCAATATACCAACTTGTGTAAAACTATTGATTTTCTTTCCCCTTTTCTTCAAGAGCCAGAAGGTGGCATCTGACTACTTATTTTAATATTTGAGTTTATTTCATTAACATATATTATGCTTAAATAAAGGACTTAAACTTAGTTTTATTATTAACTATGGGATTAAGTACAGCAAATTAACTCTCTGGAGGGAAAAAGAAAATAAACCAAAGCAAAAAAATATGGAAAGCAATAGGGCCATCCATCCTCACATCCACTGAGTAGATCAGAATTGTCTTCAAATGATTGTGACCTAAATATTTGATATTGATATTTACAGTGATTTTGAACTGTTTAAGTAGTAGTAAAACTATTACAATTAGAGTTTGAGACAAACATACATTATCTTTCAAATTACTCTGACTTAGGCTTAAATTTCAGAGATCTAACTGGACTTTAGATCTAGAAATGGAGAGAAATGCAAGGAAATGACTCTTAAACCTGCAAGAGCCAGTATCTATTCTTTTCCTCCTTACCTATGACTTTGTTCACTGAGACTCATTGGTCACAATATTAGTAAAACTGTGGAAGGAAGAACAAATTAAAAAACATAGACAATGTTTTTAAAGATGTTGTTCCTCTTTTTATAATTTCATTGCCTGACTGTATTTGTTCATTCACTGAAAAAATAATTTTGTTACTATTCTGTACAAACTCTGTGTTAAGCGTGGTGGATACAAAGAAGAACAGGCCATGGTTCCTGTCCTCAACACCCACAGCATAGCCTGGAAGCTGTCACAAGAGATAATCAAAATGCAACACAGTGAGGACAATGACAGACAAATTCAAAACTATGACAAAGGCTCAGAATGGGGCATTTTCTGAGGATCACTATCAGAGCAAATAGGAGAATCCAGGAAGACTTCCTAAAGAAGGGTACCTGAACGGACTCTCCTAACATTAGCAGGAATTCTGCAAAGGCAGCTGGGTTAAGAGAGTAGTAATGGCATTCTGAACAAGGGACAATAGGAGAAAGAGTAGGGCATGAAGATGGCACTTGCCAAATTACGGGATTGCTTATATGCTACATTAGAGAGTGTGATATAGGGGCACCTGGGTGGCTCAGTCGGTTAAGCATCTGACTTTGGCTCAGGTCATGATCACACGTCGGGCTTTGTGCTGACAGCCAGCTCAGAGCCTGGAGCCTGTTTCAGATTCTGTGACTCCTTCTCTCTCTGACCCTCCTCTGCTCATGCTGTCTCTCTCTCAGAAAGAAATAAAACATTAAAAAAATGTTTGATATTTACCCTGTAAGAGTTAGTTTCCCTTGAAGAATTTTACACCTATAGGTGTCATAGTCAAATGCGAGGGTTTTTGTTTTTGTTTTTGTTTTATTTATTTATTTTATTTTTATTTTTTATTTTTTTTTACAAATAGTTTATTATCAAATTAGTTTCCACATAACACCCAGTGCTCATCCCCACAAGTGCCCTCCTCCATGCCCACCCCTCCTCCCCCCCACATCCACCAGTCCTCAGTTTTTGTCAGCATTCAAGAGTCTCTCATGGTTTGCCTCTCCCCTTTCCCCCACCATTTCCGCCCTTCTTCTCCCCCTTGTTCCTCTGTCAAGTTCCTCCTAATCCTCCTATACGTGCACACATATGATATTTGTCTTTCTCTGTCTGACTTATTTCAAATGCGAGTTTTTAAGAGATCACTCTGGTGGCAGGATGAAGAATGAATTGCAGCAGGGTAAGCCTGGGTAGATGAGGTAAGAAGCTGTTGTATGAAAAGATGAGGGTTAACCCAAAAAGTATGGTTAAGGACAAAGAGAGAACCTGTCCCAGAGCTGTTTAGGTGGGGAAACTGGCAAGATTTCATGTAAGAAGGGTGGTATGGGATGTAAGAAGGGTGAGGTCTGTAGTGACTTCCTGATATCTTGTGTGGCTGCTGCATAGAAGGTAATACAATCAAATAAGATAGAGGATATAGGAGGAAGGAAAAGTTATAAGAGGAAACAATTAGAAACACTGAGGTTGAAGTGCCCAGAAAGCATCCAGTAGAAGTATCTAGTTTGTAGATGAATAGGAGAAGAAACTGCAGAAGTTTAGATTGGCATCTGATTTGGTAGTCTTTAGTAAAGTTTAGGGATGTGAGAATGGCCAATGTCTCTCAGACAGAGCATGGCTAGGGCTATAGAAAAACCCATGGCAAATTCCAACCTTCAGGAGATGGACAGAAGGAGTTCTCAGGACCAAAACCAAGAAGCAAAGTCCATTTATCAAAATGGTCCATATGACTGAAAGAGTGTTTACTGATAATCATAATTGCATGCATTGTCCTCTAAAAATGGCAATGAGGGTGACAGATATTTAAGTGCTGAGGGTATAGACCCCACAAATTGGAACTTACAGTTCTCCTTGAACATTTCCCTACCTGAATTTTTATTTCTAAATGTAAATTCCAATGAAGGGTCGCTGATACTCTTCTTACAGAGAAGAAGTTTCCTCTTCAAACATTTACATACTTTTCTTTCTCATTTGAAACACTTAGTACAAAGAATTGAAGAGTGGCAGTGAAGAACTGCAAGAACTTTGAGAGCTTGACTGCAATAGAGCAAAATAAGACAACAGGTTTATTACCAGATGAAGAAAAATAATAAACAAGTTGCTCCCTGCTTTATTAGTCAGGGGTTAGCTATGTATAAAAGACCATATTGCAAAATTCTACACACAAAGACAAGTTGAACAGTTTTCCTCTGGAAAATCAGTTATATGTTTCTAGTACTTTTTCTCCCACAGTTAAATCTCTGTTCCTGTGCATGTCATTTCACATCTGATATTCCAAAACCCATTCCTCACCACCTGTCTTAGCTCTCTTTTCAATCTGTCCAAAATCTTCCACTTCAAATCATGTTTAAAATCTCTTCTTTAACCAGAGTACTTTCTTCCATAAGATTACTTTTCAATGTAATCATTATGTCTAAATCAACATTTTCTGTGAGCCCTTGGGGACATTCTAGTAATATCTTCCTAGCCTCAAAATAAGTATCTGTACTTAAGAACAAATATATATTTGTAATTGTAACAAATGGCAATATAGTGTGCTATGCGCAATTAAAAACAGAGTAACACCTTTTATGTGCATAGTTACTAAACTTTTAAAGCCTTTTATCTTGTTTGTTTTATTATTTTCTAACCTTTGATAGATGTTATTTTCCTTTTAAGATGGACAAAACTAAGATCCAAAGAGTTTAGAGATCTTATACAAATTCACTCAAGATCAAAATGAATATCTGAACTCCGTTTTCCCAACCACTTACCCTGTGCTTTACTACTAAAGTAAAATAATATGCTTAACATTCCCTAGTATTAATGTCAGTAAAAAAGGGAGGAGGGAGGCAATATTACTGGTGCCTATCAAAAATGTGGCAGTGAACTAAGTTATAAAATTACTTCTCTAACTCTTCTCAACAACCCATCTTTTTTTTTTTTTTTTTGTAACTGAGGACACAGAGAATATAAGAGCCAGTAATATTACTTATTATGTAAATTATAAAGTAGTATAATTTATTACACAAGGAATAGAGGAATGATTTGAAACTATGTTTCTGTGCTTTTTCCACTTAAGTGCACTATAAAAACCTTATATGTGCACACTCATACCGTAAAAACTTCAAGTCCATCACCATCTGTTACATTTCCACAGTAGACTTTCACTGAGTGGCTATTATGTTACATATATATTCCAGGCAAGGTGACAGTGTTACTGAAAGAAGAAAAGTGCCAGCAGCCTTGACCTTGAGAAGCTCCCAGTCTGGGAGGGAACACAGACAAGTGAACAGTGCAAAAAGGAGAGATTTTTCCTTTGTGACAATGATGGAGGGGAGGAAATGAAAGTAGTTTCATCAAAAAGAATATACAAAAAAGTAAAAAGCTGGTGACTGTTCAGGAACAAAACTCTGAACCCAGTGATTCCAAAATTTTATTTTGTGATATTGTAGGATATTTTGTTATAAACATGGGTAACCTATATTCTCAAAGAAAATAAGAACAAATTTTAATCTACCTAACAAACCATCACTGGCAGAGGGCTATTAAGCATAAAATTAAATAAATAATAATATCTCTTCCTTAACATGGTCAGGAAGCATTGTACTTCAAGGGATGAAATACAGTATGGTGCAAATTCTGGATGCACACCTGATAAGGTCCATCTGCCTGTTTAGAAAATGCTCATTGATAATAGCAGCAAAAAGAAAGTGTTGTGTGTTTGGAAAAGAACACTGAAATGTTAAATAAACTGTAAACACAAAGCAGAATTGTGCTTTGTTTAAAATATCTACTAGCCTGCATTTAATCAGCATAAAAAAATTACATAGCTCATACATCATTTTCTACTACTATTGACCCACCTGCTGCTAAATTATTTCCATCTTTCTAAGGTGCAAGAGTTTTACATAAACAAAATATCATGAAAGTTATCCTATTATTCTTACCAAATTCAATTATCAATAAATGTTCATTAAGGACCTAACATGAGCCAGTCACTTAATAGAAGTTTCCTTGAAAAATGGGCAAGATCTTGGAAAGATTGACCTCCCTGAAGACGGAAACTATGTCCCATTCATTCTTCATTACTTTAACACACATTAAGCAAAGTCACGTTTCTAACAGGTTTCAGTGAGTATTTATCAAGTGTGGATTTAGGGAGTCTTTTTCTTGGTAAATTCAAAATCCATTTGAAACATATGGGTTCATTATTTCAATCCAAATTCATCTTTTTCAAGTTTAAATGAATTGGTTTTGAAACATGAATTTAGAAAGGCAAAAAGACTAATCAAAGAGGCTCCTAAGACTTCTTGCCCCTGGAGAAACATATGGATGTTATTTAAAATCAATTCAGAAAAAAGACAGGTTGAAATTTCTTATTTAAATCAAAGCTTGTCTTTGTAGCGTTACATACTGCATGATTATTAGAAGATGAGTATCAGATGGAGTTCACTTTAGAAGTCAACACAAACTGACTCTGGCTGATGAAGCAAGGAAAAGGAGTTTTAAGAAGGTGTTGGGGAGCTCCCAGATTTGAATTACAGTAGTCTCCCCTTATGCATGGGGGACATATTCCAAGATCTGCCACCACCCCCCAGTGGATGCCTGAAACTGGATATAGTACCGAACTCTATACATACTATTTTTTTTTCCTATACATACAACCCTATGATAAAGTTTAACTTAAACATTAGACACGGTAAGAGATTAATGACAATAATGAATAATAAAAATAGAACAATTGTAACATATACTCAATAAAAGTTCTGTGAATGTAGTCTCTCTCTCTCTGAAAATATCTTATTGTACTGTACTCACCTTTCTTCTTCTTCTTCTTGTGATGATGTGAGATAATAAAATACCTACGTGATGAGATGAAGTAAAGGATGCAAGCAAGCATTGAGACACAGCATTAGGCTACTATTGACCTTCCGACAATCATCAGAAGGAGGACCATCTGCCCAGCCTGCAGTGGACCATAGGTAACTGAAGCCATGGAAAGCAAAGCTGAAGATAAGGAAGACTGGAGAAGACAAAGAATCAAGCGGCAACAACACAGCCAGAATTGTTCATCTTAACCGTAAAACTTCCAGTCATGTTACCAGCAAAAATGGGTTCTTTCGGAAGACCAAAGAATTGCAATGCAGGAAATACAAGTTAAGATGAAACAATAGACAAGTTCAGAGAACAAATGAAAGGAAGGGGGTGGTGGAATTGGGGAGGCTGTTATAAACAAAAGTCTACTGCAGTAAACTGGGAGTCCAAAGTACAGTGGTTTTTTATTGGCTGATTTGCGATAGTCTCTTATTGGCTGGGCTGTTGTCGTGGGAAGAGAAAAACTTTCTTCTTCCTGCCTGGATAGGCAAGTAGTAACTAAGGTATTCTCAACTGGCAAGGTGTGGTTTCTGATGTCTTTAATTGACCACAAGTGGTAGGGTGTGAGCGCTCCCCCTGCTGGCCTCCTGACTGCATTTTAAATGAGGGTTCCTTTGGTTGATTTTCACAGAACTACAGCCAAAATCCAACCAGAGAAAGTCTGCAAAGAGAAACCCTATCGCTACCACCACTAATTTATCAATCCCACATCTCACTGTCCCACATTGTTGACACCAAATACTGTGTGACACCACTTTCCACTGGCACATCCAAGGACTTTCTACTGTTCTTACTCCCTGGCATCATTTGCTTTAGATGTAAGGTCTGGAGTGAGTGGTGTGATTACTGAGTGGTCTGTTAGATCTAGTAGCCAAGGTCACAATATGTTACACTCAAAATGGAAGAAGATTCAGATGCTGTATGGAAAGTTTTAAAGATAAATATTAGCAACAAGATGATATTAATGTTTGACATGGTGAAAAAATTGCCCTACACTCATTGCAGCTTATTCTCTGATTTTGTCCAGTTTTTCCTTTTCTATTTTATAAGTCTACAAGGTCTTTTATAAGTCTTTATAAGTCTATAAAGTGTCTTCTCTTACAGAACTTTAAGTCACATCTCCATCCCTTAAGACTCAAATATATCTGTATTAGATATTATTAGCCTCATTTGCATTAGACAGAAAGCCTTTAAAACAGCACTGGTTTAAACAAGATAGATTTTTCCAGCCCTCACGAAAGGATTTTGGAAATCAGCTATTCAGAATTGCTATGATAGCTTATGAGTTATAATGAGATCAATACCTTCTTCTTCCATTACACCATCCAAGTCACCTCCAAAAATAGCTCCATTACACCATCCAAGTCACCTCCTGGTCCAAAATAGATCATCACATCTGTGTGATAAGCCTGCACAGTGAAAAAGTGGAAGGGTGAAAATGAGATTTGCCTCTTCCCTAGTAAGGAACTCTCTTAGAAGTCACACACTTTTGCTTACGTCTCATTGGCCATTACGCAGTCACATGTTTATACCTAGCAGCTAGAAAACTTGGGCAGCAGTGTCTTCAGACTAAAAACTGAGATTCTGATACTACTGAAGATGGGGTGAGTAGCTAATCGGTAAAGGGGGTGTATACAGCATTGTCTCAAACAATTCATTTTTATTGTGCTCCCAATATCCCATACGTGGTACTTTTGTGCCACAAATAAAATTGGTTGCAATAAAGAAGTATCATCTTTTGGAATGCACACAATTCTTTAAAAAAGTAGGCCTTTCTGGGGTGCCTGGGTGGCTCAGTCAGTTAAGTGTCCGACTTTGGCTGAGGTCATGGTCTTGCAGTTTGTGAGTTAGAGCCCCGCCTCAGGCTCTGCTGATAGCTCAGAGCCTGGAGCCCACTTTAGTTTCTGTGTCTCCCTCTGTCTCTGTCCCTTCCCCACTTGCATTCTGTCCCTATTTCTCTCAAAAATAAATTAAATATTTTTAAAATTTTTAAAAAATAGCCCTTTCTACTATATATTCATTGTTTGCCTCCCAGGGTGCTATTTTTCACTCTCTAAAAACAACAACTAGATTGTTTCAGGGAATTCTTGTTCCTTCAGTCTCAGCCATACAGTTAACTATACTCCAGCCTCCATTCCAGTGTTCAGTGTAGCCCATCACCTGGTCCTAATATTTCAGTCCATAACTGATATCTTATTGGGACTAATTTCACTCAATAAAAAACAAACAAACAAACAAACAAACAAAAAACCCAAGAAATTTAGGGGCAGAGGTTTCTGGAAGGAAAATCAGCCAGGTAATAAATAATTTTTGTCTATGTACAATGTGCCAACTATTGTTCTAGGAACTTCTAATTTGGCAGGGTATGGATTCAGGTGCAGACAACAGAAACTATTCTAGACAGTTTAAGCAGGAAGGCATTTCATACAGGTGTTTACAAAATCACTGGAGGAGCTGAAGAAGCCAAACCAAGTCTCGGTCTTTAGAAATGATTCCCAGAACACAATAAAAGAACTGGCTGAATAAGGCAGTTACTTACCCTGTTACCAGAAAGTTGGGTAAGCAGAGCACTGCTCAATCAGTTGTTAATGCCAGTATCACTGGTTCCTCCAAGATCCAGGCTGTTGGCCCCAAGATCATATCACCTCAACTAAAATTCAAACCCCATTTCCTCTTTCTTGACACTCATGACACAAAAATTGTATACTGGGAACTCTTAATTGATGAAGAAAAGACAAACAAACAAAATCTCCACAATTGTGCTTACCCACAGAACTAGCTGAAGCATAAGTTGAGACTGGCTTCTTCCCACCTTGCAAATCTTACATTGGTGGCTTTGTTGGCAGAAAGGTATCATATGAAATGGAGTCTAGAAACTGTCTTAAACTTCCCAGTCTCGTGCTCACTTCGGCAGCACATATATTAAACTTCCCAGTTTCTGAAACAAAGGAAAGTATATTACACATGAATGGGAGTGGAGTCTTTGCATATAGGATGCAATAGCGGTCACATGCAGTCAAAAAAATAGATGGAATCTCTATCTTCCATAACAGTTGAGTAAGTGAAGACCTTATGCTCTCATAAGGAGTCTCACCTCTTCTTTGAGAGTGTCCAATCAATTAAACAAGAAGGCCATCAGACTGAGGTAGCTCTAATGCATTGGCAGCCTGTGTAACAAACCAAAATCTAAACCTATAAATGACTCAAGGTTATGAAATCAATACTCTAGGGACAACCAATCATAAATAGCCAACTAGACATTAAGCTATAGCCGATCAATAACTTCCTTATTTTGCTCCTATCTTTTCTTTATAAAAGTGTGTCTCCCAGGGTTCCCATCTGTTCAGCACTCCTGACCACTTCTGTTTTGATGCTGCCTCGTTCCAATTAATTTTTGCTCAAATAAACTCTTAAAAATTTTAATATGTGTCAGTTCATTCTTTTAACAGGCAGGAACGATCAGAATGGGTTTAAATTCTGGATAGCGTCATGAGTATAGGTGAGGCTCTAACTTCTCTTAGCCATTTGACTATCTTGACAACTGGACGGAAGACAACTTAAACCTGACACTGATCAATGAAGAAGAGCAGAGCCAAGGAATTCACTGAGAAATATATAACTGAAGCTCTGATGATATCAGGAACCTCTAGATCAAGCAATGGCTTTTGTTTTCTTTGAACTTCTCTGTGAGCTAACAGGTCCTCGGCTCTTTGTTTCTGGATAAGCCATTTTGATTTGTATTTTCCACCTTTGGAAATGATTCTTAGTCATACAGAGTCTAAAATCAGTAATAGGGTATCAAAAGAGAATTTAACAGATGGAATTGGCTAAATTGCAGTAGGGAGAAAAGTAATGAAGATTCTGTTATCTGGAGCTAAGAAACTGGCACCCTTTGTTATATGAAAACTGGTAGCTGTTGGAGCTTTATGCTCAGATCATGTATCTCTTGAGGCTGAAGCACTGAAGGATTTAGTAGGAAATGCTCAAGATATTAGTGTGTTGGCTATTTCTTATGACCTTCCTTCCTTCCTTTTTTTTTTTTTTTTTTGCCATCATATGTTAACCAGGCGTTTTTCGAACAGTTTACTTTATTAGCTCATTTAACACTGATGATAACTAAGACGCTGTAACCAAATTCAAGGGGTTTGTCCTTGGGGTTCATTAAACTGAACACAACCCAAGGAAGTGTTGAAAGCAAAGAACTTTCATTACTTTTTACAAGTAAGGAGACAGGGCGATGGCTCTCAACACACCATCTCCCCTTGGAGTTGGTAGAGGAGGCTTTTATTCAGTGTATTGGGATTGGGGACCAGGAACTTGCATACACATTAAGGAACTTATACATATTCTATTACTTAGATACTTTGGTTCAATTGTGCATGCCTAACATGTAAACGTGCTAGTGCATATGTCGCATATTCAAAAAAATTGTGGAAAACCCTGACTTTAGTATTATAATGAGTTAAAGGTAATTTCAGGTGAACTCAAGGGGCTTATGTGCAGATCCTCAGCTCCAAGCCAGCTCAAACTGGTTCACATAAGGGGCTATCAAGTGAAACACCTAGCCAGGGTATCAGGTAAAACACCTAGAAAGCTTTAGGGTGGGTACTTCTGGTTCTGCAAAACAAAACAGACTCTTTCACTGTCCCTTCCCCTTCCTCCCTTCTGCTGATAGCTTTCAGCCCTCTAAGAGGAGTAACTTCCCATTACATCCTACTAACAACACAGCTACAATTATTATCTCCATTTTATTGATGAGGAGACCAAAGTACTTTTCTATGAGTACCTATAGAAAAGAGAATAATGTGCCCCCCCCACAAAAAAAAGAAGATTCACAGATCTCTGAGTGATCCTTTTGGTCTGCTCTAATCAATCAAAATTGACTAGAAGTTGACTTTGCACTGGTAGAAAAAACTGAATTATCAGCCCAAGCTAAAATCAGTTGCAATAAAAATCACAGGGAAGAGATATTTGCAAGTGATAAGACTGGGAACTTATACAATTCTTATTGTCTAGGCACCTCCCAAGAAAACCCTTATTCATTACTAAATACCAAGAGGACCATTCCCTTTCATTGCAAAGATGCAGATAAATGATTCCCCAAAGTCCCCAGCTATCAACCTGTTGCTCTGAATGGCTCCCAAAAAGAGAAGAAGGCGGAGGCCATCAAACCAACACCTATTTCTGGAAAAAAAAATTTCTCAGGTTAGGTTATACACTCAAAGACCATTATCTAATAATATATCTGGTTGTGTTTACTAGCCCTTGAAGTTTAATAAAAGGAGTTTAAAGTCTGCTTAAAATTTAATTAAAGCATTAAGAAAATAGTTTGAAGACAAAATCTTCAAGCAATTAGTGAGAAATTAAGGATGTTGATGGCTCTATCCCCAAAGGGTGCTGTGTGAAGCTCTAACAGTAAATGCCACTCAAATGCCTACCCAAGAGGTGACCACAATGACCATGGATAAGAGAAATACTTCCAGTCGGTAAGCACCAGATAGCTCATTGAGAATTTACTCTACTCCCAAGTCAAGGAGTCTAGGCTATGCAGGCCTAGCAAGAAACATGTGTGTTACAGACCATGATTAACATAGATATGTTTATTCATTATCCTCCATTGTGTATTGATTGCATTCTAAGAAGTTAAGCTTCCAAGGTAAATTTGGCCAGATCATCACACTACAGAAATTTAGATTTGAACAAAATCAAGAATATGGTCCACTACTAGAGCAGCAGTCAAGAAACTACAGTGTGTGCACCAGTCCTGCCCACCCACCCCAACTACTTGCATTTATAAATAAAATTGTACCGGTACAGCCACACTCATTTGTTTACGAATTGTCTACAGCTGCACTACAACAGCTCACAGAGTTAGGTAATTGCCACAGTATTATTACTTGCAAAATGTATTTAAGGTCTGGCATCAATGTGTATATATATTTGCCTGCCATTAACCTAGAGAATCCTAGTTTGGGATCTGGATGCTGCGGTGTGATTGTTTTGGAGGTAGTATAGCCACACACACCTTTTTTTTTTTTTTTTAATGTTTTACTTATTTCTGAGAGAGAGAGAGAGAGAGAGCATGAGCAGGGGAGAGTCAGAAAGAGAGGGAGACACAGAATCTGAAGCAGGCTCCAGGCTTTGAGCTGTCAGCACAGAGCCCCATGCAGGACTCGAACCCACAAACCGTGAGATCATGACCTGAGCTGAAGTCGGATGCTTAACGGACTGAGCCACCCAGGCATCCCTAGCCACACACACCTTTAATAGCTCCCTAGAAGGACTCACAAAACCCAGAACTAATGTTGATTATAGCAAAAGGATACAAAGCCAGATCAGCAAGGGAGAAAAGACCTTTGAGTGGAGCCCATCGGGAGTGAGGCACAGGTTTCTTTTTTACTTTCTTTTTTAAAAATGTATTTATTTATTTATTTTTGAGAAAGAGAGAGAGCACTTGCACATGCAAGTGGGGGAGGGGCAGAGAGAGAATCCCAAGCAGGCTCCATGCTGTCAGCTCAGAGCTCTGTGCGGGGCTCGACCTCCATCGCATGAACTGTGAGATCATGACCTGAGCTGAAATCAAGAGTCGGACGGTTGACCAGACTGAGACACCATGCGCCCCTAACCCACAGGTTTCTAAAGCCCTCCTACGAGGAATCACACTGGAATGCACTGATCCTCTGAGACAAAATTGTGGCACAAGCCAAGTATTTCTGACCAAGGAGGCCCTCATGACTCTCAGAGAACAGGACTTTTATTGGGGACTGGGTATGTAGGCTCACTTACCCGCCATGATTTCTGAAATGAAGAGTCCCAGAAAGAAACCAATGTTCACTGAAAGTCTGCACAAACTATCATAACAAGTTGCTAAAGCATGGCTGGGTGTCCCAGGTGTACGAAGGAGCCTCACTCATTAGGAGCAGAGAGAGCATCCCCAGGAGTCGTTCCCGGGAGTTGGCCGAGGGCCAACCACCTAGACCTAGTGCTGAACCACCAAGACCACTCAGGGATGCAGGTTTGGATGGTCTCCTTGGAGGGTAGATGGGACAAGCACACCTGACATAGGCCTCGGCATCCCTTCACGGGAAGAGGAATATATATGGATGTGGGGTAGGCATGTGATAACCAGCAGATGCAGGCCACCCCAGCATTCTTCCTCTAAATGAAAGCTGCATTTCTTTTAGAGAACTGCTTCTCAGCCAGAAATTATTTGCGGGATGAACTGACCTTCAGTTTCTGGGTCGAACCCTAATAGCTTATCCTACTCATGTGACCATTCAAAGGCTGTCATGTGATCACGTTTATTGCAAGAAGAGCCCTTTATAGGAAAGTTCTAGTGCAGTTTCTACTTTTCTGTGGGAATTAGTTTTTGAAATGTCCTCTTTTCTGCTTTGGTTTGTGTGCGACTGTGTAACCTGGATGTTTTCCAGTCACTTTTGCTGGTATTAATACAATTTGCATGGTGTCCAAATTCAAAACCAGATAGGGGTGCCTGGGTGGCTCAGTCAGTTAAGCGTCCAACTTCAGCTCAGGTCAGAATCTCATAGTTCATGGGTTCGAACCCTGTGTCGGGCTCTATGCTGACAGCCAGCTCAGAGCCTGGAGTCTGTGTCAGATTCTGTGTCTCCCTCTCTCTCTGAACCCTCCCCTACTCATGCTGTCACTCTCTCTCTCTCAGAAAGAAATAAAACATTAAGAAAAAAATTGAAAGAAGATAACAGCAAAACTGACAAATGCAGAGAAAGAGAGCTGGAAACTACCCCTACCCCTCACCCTAAAAGGACAGATGACCCTAAATCAAACAGCTCCTCTGATGCTGATGTGCCTCTGGGTTTTCTATCAGGTGAGCCAAAAACCAAAAACCAAACCTCTATTTCTGTTTAAGCCAACATGAGCTCTGTCACTGACAGTAAACATTCTTGACTGATGAAGTATTATCATTCCGGTTGTACAAATAGGAAAGTTATTCATAGAAAAGCCAAATAATTGGTCTACAGTAGTGGCTAGAAGAAATGGCAGAGCCAGTATTCAAGAGCAGCCCTCCTTGTGACCAAAATCGGCAGTTTTCTCTCAGTTCATGCAGCCACCAGATTAGAAGTTTCTGGGTGAACTCACCCTGCATCCTCCCACCAGAATTGGTATGCACCTGAGACATACCACACATTCATATATTTCATGGGATTTGTTGTGGCATCACTGGGTTTGTGGCTGTCCATCCCTATGACCTGGGAATATATGAGCCTTTATATGAAAACAGCGTGGGGACCAAACCGACCAGTCCTTTGGTTGTGTGTTCACCTCCTCCTTAACCACGTCATACACTCCATTCCATTTTTTGTAAACCATACATGGAGGGAAACAGATATCTTGATCATTCCAGGACTCCTGAGGAACTCCAGATCTTAGGTTTAAAAGTTACATCCGAATAGAAAATGGTTGCATTTAGCTTCTGGTAGAAACCATCTCAAATGATTTTACCAGGCTTGTCTATAATTGTATTTATCAAATCTTCATGCTTATGTATAATCTCAATTACATTCATACAGCCAAAAAAACCACTACGTATGTCCCCAGAAAGAAAAAGGTGAAGTATAACTGTGGGGGAAAAATCTTTTCAAATACTCTCACACTGTGAGCCTATTATAAGTGCAAAAAGATTAAAGATACAGTATAAAGGTGTATATCTAAATGACTACAAATAACTGTTTAACTGGAGCTGCCTAGGGTACATCAGTAGCCCCTAAATGATCAAAGGCTATTGCTGCAGGCAAGGTCCAAAACCACCTGCTTATATAAAGAACTTTAGATGACAGGGCTGATACTATGCATGTGTATTGATACTTCTTGAAACAACGATTTAAAAAAAAGTTATCTGTCTAAAACTGACAGAAGGCAAACAGATTGAGAGTTAAGTTTGTAATTCTGCCACCAACTCATCCTTAGCCTTGTGTAGAGATGTGACAATTTCTTAGGATGTTTCACAAATTTCCTACCCTGTTACTGTTCTTTACAGGAAAAAGAAAATTCGGGTTATACTGGAACTTAAAGGGGCATCCTTTAATTCATGCTGCACAACCCTAGGCAGAATTGTGAAGTACAGTAGCTTTGTCTTATCTCCCAAGTCTACCTTAAGTACTATCTTGTATGAAAAGGACTAGTAAACTAGTTATACTATTACTGCATATTTTTTATGCAAGGAAATTTGTATTTGTATAGGAAGAAATTTATTATACAGCAGACTTAACAACCCACATATATTTATATAGGTAGAAACAAAGAACTTTTGTTTTAATAATATTCGTATATATAATATATAATTATATATACTATACTATATAATATATAATTATGTGTTACGTAGAAAAATACAATTATATATTTTATATAATATATAATTGAAGCAAAAGTTATACAAAACAATTCTTATCTGTACTTTATGTAATGCACTGTGAACTTCTTATTCTATTCTATCCTTTTTCATCTTTTAAAAAAATGTTTATTTATTTTTTAGAGAGATAAAGTGAGTGAGACAGAAAGAGTTGGGGAGGGGCAGAGAGAGAATCCCAAGCAGGGTCCACTCTGTCAACACAGAGCCCGTCGTGGGGCTCGATCTCACAAACTATGAGATTTGTGACATGAGCTGAAATAAAGAATTGGATGCTTAACTGAATGAGCCATCCAGGTGCCCCTCCTTTTTCATCTTTTTCAAATGCAGGTCACAACTTGACACTAAATTGTTTTCATACCTACTAATAAGTTATGACTTGCAAATGAAAAAGCAATAATTTATAGCGAGAGATACATGTCCATTGATGTCCCAAATTCCTACTTCTCTTATTTATAAGGCAACAAACAGAAGAACCCATTGAAAGGGTTGTTTAATAGAATATCAGACATCAGTGAGGACACAGGAATGCTTACTTGAAAATTTGGAAGACTATTCCAAGACAGTTTTGTCTTCTTGCAAAGCTCACAATAAGACCACCTATTCCAGCCTCCCTTACTGGTGGTGTGGCCAGGGGGAAATAACGTACACCACTTTCAAGCCTGGTCATAAGTCTCTCGTGCATAGTCCTCAACCTCCACCCTCTGACATGAGACAGATCAGCAGAGTGGTCTTGAAAGCCAGAAGTTGAAATGGCAAAACCACAAGATGGAAGAAGCCTGGAGACCTCAATCACTGCTCAGGAAAGACCTGCCCATTAATCATAGACATCAGTGTTGCGCTTTTGATGAGACAAAGAAACGTTATTGTATTAAGCCCCAAAGATCTGGAGTTTGTCTGTTGTAGCAATTAGCATTACTTTTACTGACACTATACTATCATTGTAGAAAGTACTAATGGGACACAACAGAAGCTCTTCATCTTCAAAGATGCTGCATAGTATGAAGCATCCACAACACAAGAAGGAAGAGACACCCATATCTTTATCAGAAATAATGCAGACTATACACAGATTCCCTCTTACATGGACTCTTCCAAGTCTACTTTTCAGTTTTTCTTTTTTTTTTTTTTACGTGTATTTATTTATTTTGAGAGAGACAGAGAGAGAAGGCGCATGTGAGCAGGGGAAGGGCAGAGAGGGAGAGAGGGAGAGAGAGAGAGAGAGAGAGGAGAGAGAGAGAATTCCAAACAGGCTCTGCATTGACAGAACTCACAAACCACAAAATCATGACCTAAGCCGAGATCAACAGTCAGATTCTTAACTGAATGAGCCACCCAGGCAGGCGCCCCAGTTTTTCTTTTTTGAATGTTTATTTATTTTGAAAGAAGGAGAGAGAACACAAGCAGGGGAGGAGCAGAAAGAGATGGAGAAAGAGAGAATCCCAAGCAGGCCTCACATGGTCAGTGCAGAGCCTCACACAGGGCTCCATCTCACAAATCATGAGATCATGACCTAACTCAAAATCAGGAGTTGGGGGCTGAACCAACTGAGCCATCCAGGCACCCCTGAAATAATGCAGACTATCCCCAGATCCCTTCCTATATCAACTCTTCCAAGTCTACTTTTCAGTTTTTCTTTCATGGTTTTCTCATTTCCACAGATACCTTTAGTCTAATCCCAGACTTTCTGCCATATTCCAAATCCAAACTGCTTGAAATACACCAGCAATGATAAATACATTTGGACACAAATGAGGGAACAAAAGCAAGTAAAAGGAGGATAGTCCATTTGCAGCACAGGATGCATATGTGCCAAAATCAGATATATACTCATCTAATATATGATGGTGATGGTTTCTCTCTCTCTCTCTCTCTCTCTCTCTCTCTCTCTCTCTCTCTCTCTCTCTCTCCCTCTTCTTCTTCTTCTTCCTCTCATCTTCCTTTCTGTCCTCCCTCCTTTCCAGATCTAATCTCACATACTCATGAAGATGAAGCAGCCTCCTCTTTCATTTGAATTTCTTTCTTTCTTTGTGGGAAGAAAGTGTTTCCAAACCCATTAGTGGGTTTGGCTGTAATGAGTCAGTATACCCACTGCCTGATTTTCTTGGAGAAATCTATCCCTGAAAACCCAAGTCCAAAGTACAGAGAGACCAAATATGTAGGAAAGGTAAAATTTTAACACCTTTATCACTCTTATATGGCCTGCTGTGCAGTACATGCAAGATAATCAAAGCCACGGTTGACACAATGATTATTCAAATACCTCTCAAAATCCAAGAACACATCTCACAGCTGTTATTGGCCATGGGGATAATCTGTCTAATGAAGAAGTGCAGTGGAACTTTCTTTACAAGGGTCTCTGCACGAAGTCATAGTATCATTAAAAATAGGAAATCATTGTCATACGGAAAATTCCAAAGATTTCAGAGAAATTTTAAAAATAGCAAATGTGAGTTGGGCATTAAGACTTACAGAAAAAAATATGTTCTCTCATATATATTTTATCTTCATATTGCATTTCATAGAAATTTTTATTGGCAGAACTAAATACATAGGATGACAGTGAGACCCATATGTATCTAATCCACTCACATTTACAGAAAAATTTCCAAAAGTCTGAATCTTTAAGAAATTAAAAGCTATGGTTAATTTAACTTCTACTTAATTCCAGATTGATGAGAAAATTTATTTTGTTTGAGCACTTGTCAAAAATGTTCTTAAAACAGTTCAGTTTTCCATTAAAGTTAGAACAGAACAGACAGAACAGATTACTTTTCAAATGACTGAGGATTCTGCATACTCTGGATTTAAAAATGTTAGTATTTTGCCCTATTTGGTTTGAACTTGTTCTTTTTTTAGGAAATAAAACATCACAGGGCTAGTTGAAACAGCTTATCTCTCCTCAGATATAATTAATAGTTGGACAATCATGTGTCTCCCTGCAAAACATGTTTTATATCCTACAACATTTTCGGTAACCATAAATCACAAAATTTCTTGTGTCTTCTAAAGTTACAAAAATGATACTTGCGACTTTTTATTTATCTGACAATCTGTTTTTAAATATGTGTTTCATCTGTTTATTTCTTAAGATTTTTGATGGATTTGTGTTTATACTTACCATTTTGCTTTATGCTTTCTCTTTTCTATAATTTCTTTGCCTATTTTTCCTCTTTTCATTATTCCCATTTTTCCTTCTGTTGATTTAGAAAGTATATTTAGTATTTCTATTCTTAATCGGTATAAATTACCTGAAGTTAACCAGTATCACTACCAAGGTCCAGTGTTCTCTATTTGTTTTCCCTCTTACAAAAGTACTTTTTTAAAAAGTACTTTATTCACTGGGATTCAATACACAGTAACTTGTCTTAGTTCTTTGGTAAATCTTTATTTTACTTCTGTGCTAAATAATTTTCAGGGTAAAGATTTCCATACTATCTGTTACTTCTTCTTTGTATTTTAAATATACTATTCTTTCATGTTCCGGTTATTAGTTTTCTAAGAGAGAAATGTACATGTAGCTGAAGATTTTTGTAGGTGAGTCATTTTTTTTATTGGCCCTTATAATTTTC
This sequence comes from Proteles cristata cristata, assembly GCA_017311185.1. Taxonomy (NCBI): domain Eukaryota; kingdom Metazoa; phylum Chordata; class Mammalia; order Carnivora; family Hyaenidae; genus Proteles; species Proteles cristata. Next base: position 180,235 of record JAESUZ010002822.1, read on the forward strand.
TGCCATCCTTCGTGTTTCAGTGTTTTTCAAATTTCTACTGATACATGCAATGGCATTTGAATACACTACTTTAGACTAGATGTGCTTCTTTGTCCTGGGATCTGGATTTGCAGTAATTCATGGAAATTCTCAAATATTATCTCTTGGCATTGCCCCCCTCCACTTTTTAAGTTCCCCTTCTGGAAAATCTATTGGGCATGTGTAGGAACTTGTTATTCTACCCACTGTTATTTACTCTCTTTCTCCTATTTCCCATTTCTTAATCATTTTTTTTTTTTGCTATGATACCAAGGACTGCCTCAAATCTGTTTTTCAGTACACTAATAAGCTTGAGATTAATCCATCTATCTTGCACATTGCCTTTCTAGATTTTTTTAATCTGCCAGTTCTTTGTTTATACTGTTCTATTATTTCATAGTGGCTTGTGTGGGTGGCTTATATGTTCTTTATATGTCTTATCATCTTAAACACACACTCTACTTTTTTGCCCTAGTGTTTTACCTCCTTAATCTTGAGAAAAATGTAACTTCTGTTTATTAGGTCTATTTACTCTTTCTCCTGTGGAATATTTCCTAATGTTTTTGATAATCTTTTGGTATGGGACAATCTGCAATCATGTTTTTTCTTGTTTGTTTGTTTTCTTTCATTTTTGCTGTTGTCTTTGTTGAGGGTGGAAAGTACTGCTTGTCGGATTAGGGAACCTGTCCCCTACAGAGAATTCTGCATTTACTTTCACCAAATGTCCAAGAATACCACAAGAAGATGGCTAGTTTTTATGTTAATTTCTCAGCTTGGATTTTAATATGCCTTTGTATTATTAAGCTTTAGGTTCTTTCACTGTTTTGTTTTTCCCCTTGTGGGAGATTTTTTTCCCCAATCAGACTCCCAAACAGGAACAAGCCTGAAAAAGGTAGAATTTTCTAGTCTCCTTTTCACAGAGCATTTTCCAGTTTGTACAGTTTGGTTTCATCTCATGACCTGGCATGAGCCCTGAGCTGTACCATCTGCAAGAACCTCTGGGGCCTCGCCTCTAGCTATTAAAGCCAATGTCCCTGTCCGTTGCTCTCATCCCTAACCTTTTACTCAGCTGGTAAGCATCAACTTGCATTTTACTGCTATGGCTTTGAGGTTTTGGTTGTTATCTTTTCTCCTTGGTAGGTAGGAATTTTCCTTCTGTTCTTTGAAATTTGCAGGGAAATTAATGTTTTGGTCTTACATATACATATGTTTTAATGTTATTTATTTTTGAGAGCGAGAGAAAGATAGCATGAGCAGGGGAGGGGTAGAAAGTGAGGGAAACACAGTATTTGAAACACGCTCCAGGCTGTCAGCACAGAGCCCAACATGGGGCTCAAACCCACAAACTGTGAAACCATGACTTGAGCCAAAGTCGGACACTTAACCAACAGAGCACTGAGGCACCCCTGTTTTGATTATATTTTTATGCAGCATTGCTAAGTTCTTGGAGTTGAAAGTAGCTCTATATGAATACAGGCTACCTTGATGCTAAAAAAGTTTGTCTTCTTTTTCCAATTAGTGAAGTATCATAAAAAGTTTTGGCTAACAAAGGTTTCTGGCTAGGTGAATTACACATAATTTGGAATTTTATTCTGATAAACAAGTAGAGGTAAAAATAGATCTAATAGACTGACATACTGAATTTTATGGGTTAACTAACCATAACAGAAAAAAAATGATAATTTGGACATAATCAAAATTTGAACCTTCTGTTCAACCAAAGACAATATTAAGAAAATGAAAATTAAATCACAAGCTCAGAGAAAATATACTCACTACATATCTCTAAGAGCTTATATTCAGAACATATAAAAATCTCTTGCAAAAGACTTTCAAAAACCACATAAAAATGAGCAAAAGTCAAGACCATATACTTCACAAAGGAAAATATGTGAATGGCTATTAAGCACACAAAAAGGACTCAACATCACTATTCCTCAAAGAAATGAAAATATTAAATCCACAACTAGTTACCACTTCATACCTACTGGACTGGCTAAAACTCAAACACCTATACTATTACCAAATGTTGGTGAGAATGAAAAGTAATACAAACTGTCCAAAACGTTGGGTGGGAGTGTGATTGTTATAACTACTTTGGAAATGTCTTGGTATTTTCTTATATTAACCATATACCTCATGACTGAATAATCCCACTCTTAAGTATTTGCGTAACAGAAATGAAAACATACCCACCAACAGATCAATACAAGAGTGTTCCTAACAGCTTTATTTCTAATAGTAAATTATGTCAACAACTCAAATATTCACCAACAGGAGAATGGATAAAGAAATTGGGTTATATTTATACAGTGGGATAGCATTTGGCTCATAAAAATGAGTAAACTATTGATACACACAATAATGTGCATGACTGAAAATACATTGAAAGAAAATAAATGCAAAAGAGTAGAAATGAATCCTATAAAGTTCAAAAACAGGCAAAACTACTTTATAATGATTAAAAGACATAGCAATAGTTACCTCTGCATGTAAGATGGGTAGAAACTGTGAGAGAGCACTAGAGGATTTACTGGACAAGGAAAATGTTCTACACCTGACAAGAAAGTTGGGGTTATATTAGAATATATATCTGACAAACCATATTAAGTTCTCTTAAAATACTGTTTGTGAATTCGAGCTAAGGCAAAAAACAAACAGACAAACATTAAACGTATGGGTAATAAAATATTAAGGGCAGATATTTTAAAATCTTATCAACAAGAATAAACAAAAATGTTTTACTCTGAAATAGTTTTTCTGGTTCTACTCTGGCCAGACGACCAGTCTGAATGCTGTTCGGAAGCTTTATCTAGCTTGGAAGTTCTGTATTGTTTCTTATGCCTTCTATAAGAATGCATAATAACTTTCTAACTATTCTCATGAATAGTTAATTAAAGAAGTAACCCTAAAAGAATTACATAAGCACACAGCTATTTCACTCTTCTCAGTAAACGCCATTAAATAAAATGCTTACGTTGCTGACGCTTCAGGCTTCCACTTAGTGGCTGAAACCAAGATGTTTTCACCATCAACTATAAAGATTATGAAGGTGAACTAAGAGGCAATTCTGTTGCCTGTGTGTAAGGCAGAACCAAACACAGCTTGTCCATCTGTAGCTCCCAAGTTTCTGTACTGCCATCAGGAAGAACAGTGTGGGGTTTGTCAGTAAATCCAGCACACCTGACATGGATAGTTAAGACACACAGGGAGTGGAGTTTACAGTGTGCTGCCATTTTTACACAAAGAGTTCTTCGTATCCCTCAAAAGTCAATGGGAGAGTAATAGGAGCATGCTCCCTGAGGAACTGGTTCTTTTGCACACTGTCATAGCAGATGGAGCAGAAGTGTCAACTACTTCACTTCTAGAAACTGAGTGAGCAGTCTTTGAGAGGCTTCGCCGCATGCAGGAGAGAGTGATGGGTAAGGAAAAGAACCAAGAAAAGAGAAGAAGACAGACAGGTCATAAGACTTGGTGATAAGTCATGATCTTCAATTAAGTCAAAGATTTTGAAAACTTTTCTTAAAAACTTGAGAACTATTAGAGTGCCTGGGTGACTCAGTTTGGTTAAGCATCTGGCTCTTGATTTCAACTCAGGTCATGATCTCATAGTTCAGTGCATGAGATGTAGCCCCATGTCAGGCTCAGTGTTGACAGAACAGAACCCACTTAAGATTCTCTCTTTCTCTCTCTCTGAAAAATAAATAGCTTTAAAAAAATTGGTAATTTTCTCTAATGCAAAGGAAAAGTGACCATCTTGTTTTGATTTGGTTTGATTTGTTTTTACAGCATCCCATTACATAAAATAAAAGGAAAATAAGGTGGTAATAGAAGTCCACCCTTCTCTTCTCTGTCCTAATAATAGAGGTTAGCAGTCTGTGTCCATTTCTAATTCAAAAGACAGAGATGCAAAATAGAGATATGTGCTTGCTCTGTCTTCCTGAGGTTACATTACCTCTTTTCCTTATTTCTGCTATTGCTGCCTCAGGGTAAGTGACCTTGGATTCTCACCTGAACTTCTGAAAATGCCTCCTAACTTGCCTTTCTTCTACTACTTTTGTGCTTTTTGATACATTCGCCACCCAGTTCTCAGCAGTACCTCATTAAAACACATGTTACAGGGGCACCTGGGTGGCTCAGTCAGTTATGCATCTGATTCATGGTTTTGGCTCTGGTCATGATCTTGTAGTTCTTGAGTTTGAGGTCTGTATCAGGCTCCATGCTAACAGTCCGGAGCCCTCTTAGGATTCTCTCTCTATCCCTCTCTCTGTCCCACCCCTGCTCATGCTCTCTCTTTCCCTCTCAATCTCTCTTTCTCTCTTTCCCTCCCTCCCTCCCTCAAAATAAGTAAAATAACACACACACACACACACACACACACACACACACACACACATTATATGGTGTAACTTGCCTTAGGAACACCTCTTAGAGCTTTCTGATTGTTCCAGACTCCTTTCTAAGCCCATAACAATTTAGCAGCACTGTTCTGCATATCTCCCTTGTAAATGGAATGGTAAGTCTTGGAGGTACTAGGTTTAGACGGTTATCCCTTGATGTCAGAGAGGTGATCCTTATCTGAGGTATATAGGAGTGATCATTTCTGGCCAATCAGCCTAAGATGAAGTCTGCTGAAGGGCTTCCAGGAAATCTTATCCTCCCTGAATTGAAGAAGGAAGAGGAGTTCGAGGAGAAGAATGAAATGGGGGGAGAGTGAGGGGAAGAAGCAAAAAGGAGTCAAACAGAAAATTCTTTTCCCTGACTGTTCGCTATTTCTTGCTTCAGAAATCAATCGTTCAAATATGTAACACAGGAAGACACTGAAGCCATCCCACAACCATGAAGGTAAAGTGAAAAGAATTGCAGAAATACATTTTCAAAGCTCTGACATTGAGTTGCTTGGAAGAACAAAGTAAACAACAAAGTAAATAAACAACAAAACCCCTTCATAACCATGATTCCTGTATCTCTCTCTATCATGTTGAATTGAATCCAGAATCATGAGGCATCTTTTACTCACCATGACTTTCTTTGCCACCTTTTGTCAGGGCTATTATCAGGTTGCAACATAAAATTGTACAGGGTGTATACTGAAATTATTAGAGGCTTAACTTGTTTCACATATTTGTCTGTTTATTAAATGGTAATTATCTAGCAATGTCCTGAGGAAGGGGCACCGTCTTCCACATCACACAAAAATCCATTTGGGCTACAGCTGCCTGTGCACTTTCTATTCCTTCTATTCTATTCTATTCCTTCCGATGGAAAAACACATTTCCCTTGAAGTACACTTGACCAGTTCTTTTCTATCCTTCAGCTTTCCATGGAGACATCATTTCCTTAGAGTTGTTGTCCCAGGAACTCTATTTAAAATCATACTCCATCTAACAGGGTTTAGTGATGTTTCCTCATAACACTTATCAATATCTGAAATTATTTTGTTTAATAGATTTTTTTCTACTACTTGTGAAAGCCCTAAGAAAAGAACTAATCTGTCTTTTTTGCTGTTAACTTCCAAGCACTTAACCCAATACCGGGCATATGGAGGGCACTCAACATTTACTGAATGCACGGATGGAATACAGAAGCAAAGCAGCAAGGCAGAAGGACAGGGACAAGAAGGTAGGCAGACAGGGAGGGAAGAAGAAAGGGTTTTCTTGAACTGAGGCATGCCAGGAATTTGTAATTACCAAATGCGAATTAAAATCAAGCCAGAGAACACCTGGGTGGCTCAGTCAGTAAGAGGTCCAATTCTTGGTTTTGTCTTGCATCACTATCTCACAGTGGTGAGATCAAACCCTGTGTGGGGCTCTGCACTGGGCATGGAGCCTACTTGGGATTCTCTCTCTCCCTCTTCCTCTGCCTCTCCCCTGCTTGCACTCCCTCTCTCTCTCTCTCTCTCTCTCTCCCTATCTCCCTGTCTCAAAAATAAATAAATCAATAATCAAGTCAGAGTATGAGAAATTCTGGTGGTTATGATTAATTAATCATTTTATCAATTATATGACTAATCTATATAATTATAACATAATTACAGTATATAGATTATAATTACTATATATGCTATAAACATTATTAAGTAATTATGATATAAATTAATGTATACATTATTATATGTGAAGGCAACAGTGAGAATATATCCTGCAAAATATACCATTAGAGAAGACATGAGCAGGAAGTCTGATTATGTCTATATAAAGGGATCCTCCAGTGCTTCCTAGCAAAATGCGCTCTGACAGTGTCTCATGGGGAAGAAATAATAATTTCAGGAAGGGCTCAGAGCACTGAGCTTAGTTACTACCAAAAGCGAATCAGCACAAGTTATATGTTGTTTAAATTTAACAAGAAACTGGGATGCCTGAATGGCTCGGTTGGTTAAACGTCCAACTTCAGCTCAGGTCATGATCTCACAGTTCATGGGTTCAAGCCCTGTGTCAGGCTCTGTGCTGAATAAATCCAAGATCAGAGCCTGGAGCCTGCTTCGAATTCTGTGTCTCCCTCTCTCTCTGTCCCTCCCCTGCTTGCAGTCTGCCTCTCTCTCTCTCTCTCTCTAGAATGAATAAGCATTTAAAAAATTAATAAATAAATTTAACAAGAAAGTAAAAAGGGGAAAGATGGGGGTACAGATTAGCAGCAGAACAAATTAAGGGTTACATTCAAAGAGCAAATGAATTGGATCCAATTGGTCAACTCCAGCAGCCAAAGTTTATTGTCCAGTGATACAAATAGGCAGTGCTTACTTTATTTCAGCCTATGAACCTGAACGTTTTGTTTCTTTCTCACAATTTTGACCTGTAGCATTCTTGATCTCAGCCTCACACCACTGCAGGCCTCTTGACATTGACATCTGACAATTCTTGTCAGTGTCACCTTGTGCTCTGATGACTGTAGAAAAAGATCTGATGGGGTCTGGATCCCTGAGCCCTTTGACAACCAATGAACTATGTATGTGTGATTCGTCTTATCTCAGTTTTTCTTATCTATAAAAGATACACATGAAAATATTCTAACTTCCACTTCTAATCTTTCCAAAGCTGAAGATGTCATGTTTGGTGGGCAATTCCAACAACCAACAGATTTATTTCCCCAAAGAAAATTATGTGCCACTAATGGCAAATAGCAGGGACTGACTTGTATATGCAGTTTTTTGCAAATATTTTGCTTTAAAATTCCTTTTTTAATTACCTAAGATGTGGGCATGAAATAACTTTGAGTTGATTTCAGTGGTTGATTAAACCTAAAAATGCTGCTGCTTCAGAGAACCCAAAAGATTCTGAGAGGGTCTACTCCTCTAAATTAAATTTGCTCCATAAAAAATCTGCTTTTTATTCTCATCTCTGCATTTACTCCATTAATTTATTCTATTGATTCTATTCACAAATATGCACTGAATCTATCACTACAGCTGCCCCCTTGCCGGTACAGGCCATCAGCTCTCAGCAGCTCTCAGCTCTCATGGCCACCATAGCCAGTTGACCTGCTCGCTCTCACTCTTTGCTGCAGAAAATACTGTTCTGCACAAAGCAGCAAAAGTGAACTTGTAACTGTGCCATCTTGCTGTGTAAAATACTTCACAACTTCCCACTATTCTTTGAAGACAAATAGAATGTCTTCATTATCCAGCCCTTCACCATCTCTCCACCTTCCTCTTCACCTCACTCATTAATTCTTTTTCAGTTCCAAGGAGCAAACACCTCTGACTCTGACCCTTTGAGGAGGACATAAGGCTCACAGGTCTGAGGTTTTCAAAACTCTTCCCCCATTCTGTCTCCAATGACTCAATGCTTTTTATACTGTCCACATTTGGAAGAGATTTAAGATTCAGATGGGATTTAAGACGACCTGCATGGAGGATGTCTCAAAACTCTCTTTGATATGGCACATATCACTTTAGTGTCTAAACTGAAGCTGCCACTTCAGCATCTCATCACTAAACCTCCATCTACATCAGCTTTCTCTTTTATCAGCTGGGAATAATAGTATCTGCCCTTTAGGATCATCATAGGGATTGAGTGTGTGTGTGTGTGTGTGTGTGTGTGTGTGTGTGTGTGTGTGTATACACGTGTTTGCATCAAACATAATGCCTAGCACAAAGTAAGCACTCATTGATTGTATATGTGGTCCTGAGAATATAATCGTATGTCTTTGCCCTTGTTACATTTTTTAATTAGTGTCAGAGCCAAGTTCAGCCCTTCTGTACTCATCTGTGCCTCAGTGAGGCCAATCACTCAGTGTATCCAAGGGAAAGGAAAGAAAATAGGCTAAGGAAGAGATCGTGAGTAAAGAAATTTTCAAAGCAGATTGTTCAAATGACTTTGTTTCTTTTTTCTATTTTTTGAAAAACAGGTTTCAAAAATATTCCTAAAATTGGTATATGCTTTATCTTTTCTCCCTGATCTACTAATTAGCATCAGGTTGTGTGTTTTGTTTCACTTTGCTTTCATCAGAGTATTGAAAAAACAAACAAACCTGAAACATTGTTGTCATTTGAAAAATATTAGTTCTCTCAAAAGAGATCTGTACATCTAAGTATGGACAATTATCCTCTCCGAAAAAAATAAAAGACACCACTATCTTGCCCAATTCTCAAAGCAATGATGAATTCACTTGAACTTATTCCATGATCAGTCCCTTGTATAACATTGAAAATACATTCCGTGCTGAATTAATTCCTTCAGTCAATATTTATTGTTTATTTGTCAGTAGACTATTTGGTCCCCAAGGGACCAACACTTTCCACCCTATTTTCTCAGCCTTACCTTCCTGATATCATGAAACACAATAGGAAAGTCTGCATAATGGACATTCAAAAACATTTTTTTATTTAACACTGCAAACAGAGATGCAAAAAATAAGTCCAATAAAATCTACCTCTGTTTTTTACTTGCCTTTTGTATATTTCATGGCATAATACCTTCCATTTTTAGAATATTTTAATTTTTTGGATTGAGGCAAGATGGCGGAGAAGTAAGGAGCTCCGTACTTGCACTCGCGCCCATACATCACACAGAAAAGATCTGAAGCCATTGGAAACCATACAAAACCTGAGAGACTGGGAGAAAAAAGGACGCAGAATCCACTGAGAAATCCTTCTAACGTGAGTGCGAACCGGGGAAGGTAAAATCAGGCCGGGATCGGAGCCTCCAGGGTGGGAGGCGATCCCCCTCTACCCTCTACGGGGAGTGAGAGGGGAAAAGGAGAGAGTCTGAGACAGAAAAATCTCCGCTCGGTGCATAGAAAGACCGTACTTGCCAAATATCTGCACACCAGGTCCCCTCGCGACAACTGGTCCTGGGGGAGGCTGAGCACACAAACTGCTTCTTTGTGCCGCTCCTGGAGGTTGGGTTTTAAAGCGGAGCGGGTGCGCCTGCCGCCATTGTAGCTCCAGGGCGGCTGGGACCCCTGAAAGAGACGCACAGACACCAGGCGTCCGCGCTCCTGGCTGGCTGGAACTCGAGAGGGAAGGCAAAGAGCTAAAAACTGGGAAATTTGCCTGTGAGTTCGTGTTTCGGGTGACGAGCCATAGAGGGACCCGGTTTTCCTCACTCCAGCGGGCTCAGGCTACGCGGACCCGGCAGGCAAGCCCCCGCGCATGCGCGCCAGCCCGACCCAGAGAAGGAAGCTGCGATTCTGACTCCGCCCCCAGAGCTCAGCAGGGAGCCTGGAATAGCCCCAGGGGGTTGTCTGGGAAGCTGTGTCTAAGGCAACTTCAGCGGGGTGCGGACTGGGATTTGGAGATTGGAACTGGTCTGGGTTGAAGAGTGCAACCAACTTCGGCTGCGTCCCCGGAACGGGGAGTTGACACGCCAAAAAAAAAAAAAGCGAGCTGCAGCGCGGGGTTCAAGAAGGGACTGGAGCACCGTCACTCTCCTCCCCACAATCGCCAAGGCAGAACCCCCGCCTGAGGCATCGGATCACGCCACGCCCATCCCTGCCTGAGAGGTGCCCTCCTCCCTTTTTTTTTTCTTTTTCCTTTTTTTTTTCCTTTTTTTTCTTCTTTCTTTTTTTTTCTTCTTTCTTTTTTTTTCCCCTTTCTTTTCTCTTTTTTTCTTCTTCTTTCTCTTTTCTCGCTTTTTCCCCCAAAACACTGATCTGATTAACTCTGGTCGCCAGCTTGCTTAAACAATCACAAGTCCATTCTGTAAATGTAAATTCTACACCTACCGACTTTTTCAGCTATTTCTCTCAGGAGTAATTAGACTTTATAGTTTCTCTGGATAATTCCAGCATCCTTCTCTCACCTATCCAACCATATTCTACCCTTTACCTCTTTGAAAAAAGTTTCTTATCCCTTCTGCCTGTTCATTCTATTTCCAAATCTGCCTTGTCTCGCCCTGCCTTCTCTCTTTTACTCTATGCTCTTCAACCAGCACTGCATACACACGGCTATTTAACTGTAGCTGGGAAATCCAGGTATATGCTTTAAACCGTTCTTTGTCCATCGGTTTTCTTCTTTTTTCCTTTTCTTTTCCCCTTTTTGACCCTTTTATGTATTTTATGCTCCCTATTCGCCCTCCCTCCTCCGTCTTTTCTATTAACTTTTTCGTTTTCCCTCTCACTTTGCATGTTAGTTGAATCAGCCTGTGCATTTGTGTGCTCCTGCTCCCTGTGTGTTTGTCTGTCTGTTTTCTTTTCCAGGGCTACATCAAGAAACAAGCTAGAGTACACAAGGTGAAGAGTCCCAAATATCACTACGAATAGGAAAATAAAATAACTAAGGTCCCAACAAGAGTGACCGAGGGATACCATTCAAAAAACAATCGCTGAAATGATAGGCCCTGGAAAGTCAAAGGGTTTCTTGGATATAGCAGTGCTCATAGAAACAGAGAGCATAACAGGTCTTTAAAACCAATAAGAGCCGGAAAGCTAACTAAAATGACGAAACGAAAGAGTTCTCCTCCAAAGAAACTCCAAGAAGAAATGACAGCTAATGAACTGCTCAAAACAGATATCAGCAGCATAACTGAACAAGATTTTAGAATAATCATGGTGAAATTAATAGCAGGGCTTGAAAAAAACATTGCGACATCAAAGAAACTATGGCTACAGACAGAATGGAAAATAAAAATAGGCATGAAGAATTAAAAAAATGTGATAAATGAGATACATAATAAATTAGAGGCCTCCAATGCACGGATTGAAGAGGCAGAAAGGAGAATAAGTGATTTAGAAGACACCATTATAGAAAAACAAGAAGCTGACAAAAAAGAGACAAACTGATCCAGGAACAGGAAAGAAGAATTCGAGAGCTCAGCGACACAGTCAAACGCAACAATATCCATATCATAGGAATCCCAGAAGAGGAAGAGAGAGGGAAAGGTGCTGAAGGAGTCCTGGAACAAATTATAGCAGAGAACTTCCCTGACCTGGGGAAGGAAGTCAATGTGGAAATACAAGAGGCTCAGAGGACTCCTCTCAGACGTAACTTGAATCGATCTTCTGCACGACATATCATCGTAAAAATGGCAAAATACAAGGACAAAGAGAGAATTTTGAAAGCAGCTAGGGAGAAAAGGACCCTCACATACAAAGGGAAACCCATCAGAGTGGTGACAGACCTCTCTACTGAAACGTGGCAGGCCAGAAAGGAATGGCAAGAGATCTTCAATGTGATGAACAGTAAAAATATGCAGCCAAGAATCCTCTATCTAGCAAGCCTGTCATTCAAAATAGAAGGAGAGATAAAAACCTTTCCAAACAAACAGAAATTGAAAGAATTTGTCACCACGAAGCCAGCCCTACAAGAAATCCTGAGGGGGATGCTCTGAAGGAAAGGTTGCAAGGAACAAAGATTCCAGAGACACCACCACAAACATGAACCCTACAAAAGATACAAAGACTCTAAACCCACATATTTCAATAATAACACTGAATGTAAATGGGCTGAATGCTCCAATCAAAAGACATAGGGTAGCAGAATTGATTAAAAAACAAAATCCATCTATATGCTGTCTACAAGAAACTCATTTTAGACGGGAAGATACCTTCAGATTAAAAGTAAGAGGATGGAGAAATATATATCATGCTACAGGAAAGTAAAAGAAAACCAGAGTAGCTATACTTATATCAGACTAACTGGACTTTATATTAAAGACAATCACAAGAGACGAAAAAGGGCACTACATAATAATTACAGGGTCCATCCATCAGGAAGAACTAACAATCATAAATGTCTACGCACCGAATATGGGAGCACCTAAATATCTCAAACAATTAATCACAGACAGAAACAAGCTTCTAGATAAGAATGTGCTAATAGCAGGGTACTTTAGTACTCCACTTACAGCAATGGATAGGTCAACCAGACAGAAAATCACTAAAGAAATAATGGACTTGAAAGACACATTGACCAGATGGACCTGACGGATATATTTAGAACTTTACATCCTGAGGCCAGGGAATTTACTTTCTTCTCAAGTGCGCATGGCACATTCTCCAAGATAGATCACATACTGGGACATAAAGCAGCCCTCAATAAATATAAAAGAATAGAGATCATACCATGCACACTGTCAGATCACAATGCTTTGAAACTTGAAATCAATTACAGGAAGAAGTCTGGAAACTTCCAAAAACATGGAGGTTAAAGAACACCCTTCTAAAGAATGAATGGGCCAATCAGGCAATTAGAGATGAAATTAAAAAATATATGGAAACAAATGAAAATGAAAACACAACAATTCAAAATCTATGGGATGCGGCAAAGGCAGTCCTAAGAGGAAAGTACATTGCTCTCCAGGCCTATTTCAAGAGATTAGAAAAAGCGCAAGTCCAAAATCTAACAGCTCACCTAAAGGAACTAGAGGCAGAGCAACAAGAATGCCCTAAACCCAGTAGAAGAAGAGAAATAGTAAAAATAAGAGCAGAAATAAACAACAAAGAGACCAAAGAAACAATTGAACAGATCAATGAAACCAAGAGTTGGTTTTTTGAAAAGTAAACAAAATTGACAAACCTCTAGCCAGACTTATCCAAAAGAAAAGAGAGAGCACCCAAATAGACAAACTTATGAATGAAAATGGACTTATGACAACCAACCCCTCAGAAATACAAGCAAGTATCAGGGAATACTATGAAAAATTATATGCCAACAAATTGGACAACTTAGAAGAAATGGACAATTCCTAAACACACACTCACTACCAAAATTCACACGGGAAGAAATAGAAAATCTGAACAGACCCATAACGAGTGAAGAAATTGAATCAGTGATCAAAAATCTCCCAACAAATAAGAGCCCTGGACCTGATGGCTTCCCTGGGGAATTCTACCAGACATTTAAAACAGAATTAATCCCAATTCTTCTCAAGTTATTCCAAAAAATAGAAAGTGAAGGAAAACTCCCGGACTCATTTTATGAAGTCAGCATCACACTGATTCCCAAGCCAGACAGAGGTCCAGCAAAAAAAGAGAACTACAGGCCAATATCCTTGATGAATACGGATGCAAAAATTCTCAACAAGATCCTTGCAAATCGAATCCAGCAGCATATCAAAAGGATCATCCACCAAGATCAAGTGGGATTCATTCCTGGGTTACAGGGCTGGTTCAACATTCGCAAATCAATCAATGTGATACATCATATCAATAAAAGAAAAGATAAAAACCATATGATCCTGTTAATAGATGCAGAAAAAGCATTTGACAAAATACAGCATCCCTTCTTAATAAAGACTCTCGAGAAAGTTGGGATAGAAGGAACCTACTTAAACATCATCAAAGCCATCTATGAGAAGCCTTCAGCTAACATCATCCTCAACGGGGAAAAACTCAGAGCTTTCCCCCTGAGATCAGGAACACGACAGGGATGCCCACTCTCACCACTGTTGTTTAACATAGTGCTGGAAGTCCTAGCATCAGCCATCAGACACCAAAAGGAAATCAAAGGCATCAGAATTGGCAAAGAGGAAGTCAAACTTTCACCTCTTCGCAGATGACATGATACTCTACATAGAAAACCCGACAGACTCCACCAGAAGCCTACTAGAACTGATCCAAGAATTCAGCCAAGTTGCAGGGTACAAAATCAACGTACAGAAATCGGTTGCATTTTTATACACCAACAATGAAGCAACAGAAAGAGAAATCAAGAAACTGATCCCATTCACAATTGCACAAAAAACCATAAAATACCTCGGAATCAACCTAACCAAGGATACAAGAGATCTGTATGATGAAAACTATAGAAAACTTATGAAGGAAATTGAAGAAGACACAAAGAAGTGGAAAAACATTCCATGCTCATGGATAGGAAGAATAAATATAGTTAAGATGTCATTACTACCTAAGGCACTCTACACATTCAATGCAATTCCAATCAAAATTGCACCAGCATACTTCTCAAAACTAGAACAAACTATCCAAAAATTTGTATGGAACCACAAAAGACCCCGAATAGCCAAAGTAATCCTGAAAAATAAAACCAAAACGGGAGGGATCACCATCCCAGACTTTAGCCTCTACTACAAAGCTGTCATCATCAAGACAGTATGGTATTGGCACAAAACAGACACATAGACCAATGAAACAGAATCGAGAACTCAGAAGTGGACCCAAAAGTATACAGCCAACTAATCTTTGACAAAGCAGGAAAGAATATCCGATGGAAAAGACAGCCTTTTTAACAGATGGTGTTGGGAGAACTGGACAGCAACATGCAGAAGAATGAAACTAGATCATTTTCTCACACCATGCACAAAATAAACTCAAAATGGATAAAGGACCTGAACGTGAGACAGGAAACTATCAACACCCTAGAGGAGAAAGCAGGAAACAACCTCCTTGACCTCCACCGCAGCAACTTCTTACTTGACACATCCCCAAAAGCAAGGGAATTAAGAGCAAAATAAACTGTTGGGACCTCCTCAAGATTAAAAGCTTCTGCACAGCCAAGGAAACAACCCAGAAAATTAATAGGCAACCAACGGAATGGGAAAAGATAGTTGCAATGACATATCAGATAAAGGGTTGATATCCAGAATCTACAAGGAACTCACCAAACTACACGCCCAAAAAACAAACAACCCAGTGAAGAAATGGGCAGAAGATATGAACAGACACTTCTCCAAAGAGGACATCCAGATGGCCAACAGACACATGAAACGATGCTCAGCATCACTTCTCATCAGGGAAATACAAATCAAAACCACACTGAGATACCACCTCACGCCAGTCAGAGTGGCTAAAATGAGCCAATCAGAGAACTCTAGATGCTGGCGAGGATGTGGAGAAACGGGCACCCTCCTACACTGTTGGTGGGAATGTAAACTGGTACAGCCCCTCTGGAAAACAGTGTGGAGGTTCCTAAGGAAACTAACAATAGAACTCCCCTATGACCCAGCAATAGCACTGCTAGGAATTTACCCAAGGGATCCAGGAGTGCTGATGCCTAGGGGCACATGTACTCCAATGTTCATAGCAGCACTCAACAATAGCTAAAACATGGAAAGAACCTAAGTGTCCATCAATGGACGAATGGATCAAGAAGATGTGGTTTATCTATACCGTGGAATACTACATGGCAATGAGAAACAATGAAATCTGGCCATGTGTAGCAACATGGATGGACCTTGAGGGTGTTATGCTGAGTGAAATAAGTCAGGCAGAGAAAGACAAATATCATGTGTGCACGTATAGGAGGATTAGGAGGAGCTTAACAGAGGACCAAGGGGGAGAAGAAGGGCTAAAATGGTGGGGGAAAGGGGGAGAGGCAAACCATGAGAGACTCTTGAATGCTGACAAAAACTGAGGACTGGTGGGTGTGGGGGGGAGGAGGGGTGGGCATGGAGGAGGGCACTTGTGGGGATGAGCACTGGGTGTTATATGGAAACTAATTTGACAATAAACTATTTGTAAAAAAAAAAAAAAGAATATTTTAATTTTTTAAATTCATATATATCAAGAAATTAAATTTATTTTAAAGAAACACTGATATACTTTTTCTTAAGTGTCTAAATAATTTTTGAAATAACACACAGGCAAAAAGGAATAAATATAATCTTATAAGAGCATTCTTATATTAAAAATAGATGCTAGTTCATATAATCCATTTTTTTTCTTGTTTTTCAAGTTTTTATTTACATTCTGGTTAGTTAACATACAGTGTAACATTAGTTTCAGGTGTTGGATCTAGTGATTCATCACTTACATAAAACACCCAGTACTCATCATAACAAGTGCCCTCCTTAATACCCATCACTCATTTAACCTTTTTCCCTACCCACCTCCCCTCCAGTAATCCTCAGGTTTTCAACTTAAGTCTTATACTTAATATACATTGTGTAATAATTTAACCACTTCTCTAGATAAAAAAGAAATAAAAATATTTCAGGCTAATGTCATCACTAATAAAACATTGCCCATCCGACAGGTGAATCTTGAGTTAATAAAGGTAAACTTCTAAAGTATTAATTTTCTCAAAGCTAACAAATTTTTTATAGTTTACTAAAGGCCAAACCTAACACATAGGTGCTACTGACTTTTTTTTTTTTTAACATTTATTCATTTTTGAGAGTGAGAGAAACAGAGGGCAAGCAGGGGAGGGGAAGAGAGAAAGGGAGACACAGAACCTGAAGCAAGCTCCAGGCTCTGAGCTACCAGTATAGAGCCCGATGTGGAGCTCGAACTCACAGACAGCAAGATCATGACCTGAGCTGATGTTGGACGCTTAACCAATTGAGCTACCCAGGTGCCCCCACAGGTGTTACTGTCTTAACAGAGTTCATTTTCACAGTCCTCCAAAATAAAATATTAAATAACATCACATTGAAGATTCCCTGACCCAATGACCAGGCGTTCATTCAGAATTCATAATATGTTGTTCCTCTACTCTATTGTTTAATTCATTTCCTTGAATTATAATTATGGAATTATCTTGCCTTCCTCTTCCCCACCTTCCACCCCTACTGTAAATTACTTCAAGGCAGGAATTTGTCTTCTTTTTTAAAAAAAATTTTAACATTTATTTTTGAGAGACAGAGAGAGACAGATCATGAGCAGGGGAGGGGCAGAGAGAGAAGGACACAGAGAATCAGAAACTGGCTCCAGGCTCTGAGCTGTCAGCACAGAGCCCGACATGGGGCTCGAACCCACGAACTGTGAGATCATGACCTGAACCAAAGTCAGACACTCAACCGACTGAGCCACCTAGGAGCCCTTGTCTTCATTTTTTAAAATGTTTTATTTATTTCTGAGAGAGAGAGAGAGAGAGAGAGAGAGAGGCAGCATGAGCAGGGGAGGGTCAGAGAGAGAGGGAGACACAGAATCGGAAGCTGGCTCCAGGCTCTGAGCTGTCAGCACAGAGCCCCAAACCCGCAAACCACGAGATCATGACCTGAGCTGAAGTCAGATGCTCAACTGACTGAGCCACCCATGTGCCCGTCTTCTCATTTTTATATCACCCTTCCCAAAGCCTTAAATATGCACTTAAATCAGTAGATTCTTAGTAACTTTCATTGAATTGAAATGTATGCAAGCCATGCACTTTTCAACAAACCTGCAAAACTACATATTTTTATAAAATCGGTCATAAAAATTATCTTGTGCTCAAGTAAAGGGGAACATTTTTGTTAAATTCTAATATCCATTTGATAAGCCAGGAGATAATAGGTAGTACTGGCTACCACTGACAATTTTTCATCCATCATGTGTGTCCCCTTTTCTTTCAAGAGGCATCTGTACCTACCACATCTCTTTGAGATGGTATGATGTGAGACAAAAGCAAATGCCTATTGTCAATACCTCAAACTCCAAACACCACCTATGGTGTTTGACTGACATGACATATGCCTTTAACAAGAGCTGTCTTACAGAGACTACAGGAAGGAGACAGGCAGGCAGACTTCAGACAGCTGCTTAAAGTGACTGGCATTCTTCTTTTGACAGTTTCATTTGACTCTAGCTCAAGTCAACTTATCTTCCTACTCCACATAGGTTTCTAATTTACAAGTGCCAAGCATCTTAGGAAAAGAAGGGAGAGGAAAAGAAACATTAGTAGGGCTTAGGAAAGCAGAGTAGTTGAATGCTTCAGTTTTGTCTGAAAGCAACACTGAATGCTTGTATTTTCACTTTGGATCCATAAAGGAGAGGCGGAGTTTTTGATGCCCATGTGAGGTTGACTGCTGTTGTTTTTGTCTAAGATCCATTTCACACTTTCTTTTAATAACAGCATCTTTGTTTTTCTTTTGGTAAATGACCTTCCCCCATCCTCACTCTGTCTCTAGGAGTGAACACATAACTCTCTTGTAGTTTATCAGTTTATTCCATTCTCTGCCAGTAAGGAATCATTTATCTGAAAGTCAGAGGAAACCAACTGAAAGTGACAATCCACATTTAAATAACCAATCCCAGGTTATTTCAGTGGCTTCACACAATTCCACCCTGTGGGGTAGATGTCCTTAACACTCTTAGCTTTTGCCTCACAGTCCTATGACTGCACTTATAAGCATGAAGTGGGGGAAGGATACATGCCAGGGTGAAGTGAGGAACACAGCCTTTACACACTCATCTCACCTTTTGTTGGGGAGAGAACCCTTTCCCAGAAATCCCCCAGAAGACCACTTCTATCTCGATAGCTACACTTGGGTCATGTGGCCATCTTTAGTTACAATAACGAATAGAAATTCAAGTATGTGGCTTATTCAGCTTTAATAGTGGGAGGGAGGTGGGGCGCCTGGGTGGCTTAGTCAGTTAAGCGTCCGACTTTCGCTTAGGTCATGATCTCACGGTTCATGGGTTCGAGCCCCGCGTTGGGCCCTGTGCTGACTGCCAGCTCAGAGCCTGGAGCCTGTTTCAGTCTGTGACTCCCTCTCTCTCTCTGACCCTCCCCTGCTCATGCTGTCTCTCTCTCTCTCTTAGAAATAAATAAAACATAAAAAAAATTTTTTTTAAATAGTGGGAGGGAGGTGAAGGGAAACACTTTGGGGCTACCATCTGATGTTATCTGCAATATCTTCCTTTGACCAGGGTGATTATGTCAGGGATGGATGTGGAAGCCAAGCCAGGCCAATGGAGCATAAGAGTTCTCTTAACTGATCTGTATTTAATCCATTTTCTGTTTTAATTAATACTATTTATGCTTTCAACAAAACATAGTGAACTGACAACCATACACACCGAATGTGGTCTGTCTAGTTTAACAACTTTACTATCAAGAGCCATCAATGTTTCTTCTCAAATTTATTATAATCATAAAATGTAATCATTAAATATTGAATACACTAATGAAACGTAAGGGGGGAAAGGTGTAGGTGTTATTTTTATGAGAAGTTGAATGCTTTTGAAAGAAAGACTCAATCAAAGAAACTCCTATAGAATTATCAACAGGAGAGACCCATCATCAAGTGATGGGAAATTATAAAAATGCCTGAAGCTTCTGTGATCCAGCTGTGTCATATGTTTATGCTTCACTTTAAATATATTCACATTAAGATCATAGATGTTTCATTAAAAGATTTATGAAAGAATGAAAACATGGAGCCCAATATACTGCATTCAGTTCCACCCCAACCAGGTATAAACAAACAGGTACCACATATTCGTTTTCTACTGTTGTTGGAAATAATTATCACATCTTAGTAACTTAATACAAATTTATTTTCTCTTGGGTTGAGAAGTCAGAAGCCTAAATCAAGGTGTGGTCCTCAGTTGGCAAGATTATATTTCTTTTACCACCTTCAGAGGAGAATCTGTTTCCTCACCTTCTCAGTTTCTAGAAGTCATCTACATTCCTTCGCTTGTGGCCCCTTCCTTACATCACTCAACTACTTCCTGGTTCTGATCTTTTTTCTTCCCTCTTATAAGGACTATTGTGGTTACACTTGGACCATCTTAATAATCTAGGGCAATGCCCCATCTTAAGGTCTTTAACTTCGTCACATTTGCAAACTCTGTTTTACCACATATGATAACATAATATACAAGTTCTGGGGATTAAAATACGGAAATCTTTCAGAAGGCCATTATTTAATCTGTAACATTCTCTTCTTCATTTATGCCAGTTTGGATTAATTTTCCATATATCTCAACCAAAATATTATTGGATAATACATACAAGTTTAAGTGGATGAATCAGGAGGCATCAAGAATAAGGACTTATGAAACTATATCAAGGACAAGGAAAAGAAGAACAGAAGAACACATAAGACATGAATAATAGCAAGGTGTAATTTATTTAAAAAGGGTATGGTCATGGAAGAAAACATAGATGAATATCACTGAATAAAACAGGATTTCCATCAGGAATTGGAGACAATGGGTAAAGAGAGAGGAAAGAGTTTTAGCATATGATAAGGAAAAAACAAAAAAATAAATTAACTGTATTTAAGCCAATAAAGGTCTTATTTTAAGAACTAAAGATGCATTTTGTGAGTGTAATTTTTTATGTGTTTATTTATTTTGAGAGAGAGAAAGCATGAGTTGGGAGAGGCAGAAAGAGAAGGAAAGAAAGACTCCCAACCAGGCTCCACATTGTCAGCTCAGAGCCTGACTCGGAGCTCAATTTCATGAACTGTGAGATCATGACCTGAGCCAAAATCAACAGTCATATGCTTAACTGACTAAGCCATCCAGGTGCCCCTGGAGGGTCATTCTGAAGCTAGAGTCATAACCAAGTGCAATATTAGCAGTAAAAATGGGCCTTATTGAAGTCAAATTTGTTCTTTCCACAAACTACTTTCTCTCCTTTGTTCTGCAAGGAGAACAATGATCCTGGTTAAGTCAACGAAGTTTCAAACTTAGGGAGAGGTCCTTAGATGGCTGGAAGTTCCTTACCAAACAACTGCAGACCACATGAGGGGATAAGTTCCAACTTAACCTATGGATACATATTTCATTTGTTAATTAGCAGCTATTTAGCATTTAACATATGAAGGCTGTTGGTGGGGGGAGGAATAGGTACCTTCTCTCTTCCTTCTAGGAATTAGCAGCAATCTGAGAGCTAAAACAGCAGATCTGGAGAGTTTTACTCCTCCTTCTCAGAGCAGGTAACACATTAACACTCATTAGATGAATGCACAGATAGGAGTTCTTCCATATCTCCCACCTCCATTATACTACATGTTCAGAAATCATTTTGAGACAAAAGATGATGAGAGGAAGAGTCACTTCAATACAAAAAAAAATTATGTACTAGGACTTGGAAAGACACAGGGCACTAACCCCACTCCCATGCTGACCATTAACTTATTAGTGCTCTTAATACAGGAAAGATGTATCTCTTGTTCATGTCATGGCTCCGTGCAGTTTTGTGGGAATGGAACTCTTTTCCATGCAATCATCCCTCCATGTCTCTGCCATCTTGCAGGATCCCAGCTTCCTCACAGATCCTTTGCATCTGGCCAGCAGCCAGGGAAGTAAGAGTGTGAAGGATGGTGCCAGAAGATTCAGCAGTCTTCCCTCATTCCAAACACCAGAACATGGTGAACCCATGGTCATCCAGACCTTAGTGCAATAGGCAAAAGAGAAGTCCATCTTCACAGTCCCTTCCTGGTCAGGAGAGTCTTCTGCTGATTCTGGATTAACCCTCCACAGAAGCACCAAAGCACCACACCCTTTTCTTCTAAGTCAATCCTACCTGTATAATCGCCTGTGGAGCCCAAAGGCTTGGTATAAAATGAGAATGGTGTTTTCATGACAGTCAGTCCCCATCTGTCCTGAAACACAGAGTCATAATTTCTTCTTCCTGACCCCATGCCACTCACGAATCCGTAAATAAAGAATAAAAGCCTATATAACGGGAGAGGCAAAATGACCTTTAAATCCTTTGGTTGATGAGATCACTCCACTTAAAATCAGTAACAACCAAGTTACTCTCTGTACTAATTTATGAGTAGCCTCTGCTGTTATGTATTCTTTCAGGGATGCCGTGTCCCAGGTGTGATGTTAGGCTCTGGAATACAATGGTAAACAAGACTATTGGAGGCTCTACAATAGAGTTTAAGGTCTAGTGTGAAAGGCAGACAAGAAATCCAAAAAGTAATAATAATAAATGACAATAGAGACAAGTTTGACAATTTCATCTGTTTGCTTTTTGACCTTGGTCATCTCACTCACTCTAAAAGCTTTCAGTTAGCATAAGCAGTCAAGTCCACATCAATTTTTCCCATGTAGTTCTTTCCTAGTCATGGCACTGTCAATTCCAACTGCTGCTGAATGATTAGATAGGTAAGCACATATTCTGTCAATATCAGAATAACCATCAAAAATGGATCCAGCCATTTCCCCAGACAAATTGAGTATTCTCTCATGCCATTTCTCTCATCTTAGTTAATCATATTAACTCCCTTCCAGGTCTGTATATGTATAAGTTTATGGTCGTTAACTCTCATAAAGCTGTTCCTTGATCACTTCTCAAATGTGTGCTACTCCCCATGAAGACCAAACAAAACTAAACAAAAGAAGTTAATCTCAAATTTATTCCCTGTCCTTGGAAACTAATTTCAAAATGGTTTCCTTGCTAAGCAGAGGACTTGTTGCATTTTTTTGTACATGGCAGAGAGCAAAGTAATACTAGTTTACATGGGTTTGACACACTGGGACCATAACACCACTATGTTCATGTCCAGGGATTAATACACACACACACACACACACACACACACACACACACACACACACACATGCACATGCATGTACATATCCCACATTTTACTCAAGTATTATCCTCTTCCGTTTGAGTATCATATCTAAGTCTGATCTTATATCTTAACTTTAAAGAACTGAAAAGTAAGAATACATGAAAGTCAAAGCAAGTAGTTGGTTGGTATATGTTTTAAAATCCATTTTATTATTGCTTCTTAAAGTTGTCAATGTACAATCTTGAACTTAGCAGGCATAGTAGTTATCAGGCAAAGGAGTTGGCATATCTTCCATTCTTGTTCAGATGCTGGCTTGCAATAATTTTCTGAAATCCACAGGGGATGTTTTGGAGAGAAGCTGTGAGACAGCTAATCAGAAAAAGATATTCTAATGTTTAGTTATATTACAGTGTAGCAGAGGCTCCTGGGGGATATGGCAGAAGCCCCATTGGTTGATTCATTTTAACAGGGTTGAATAAAGCAGGGAAAACAACTATCAGAGGAAATCTCACACTGGTAATTTTTGAAATGAGCTTGTGTTTCCTAATTTCTGTGATGCTATTTTTTAAAGAATTCACCTTTATTTTACTTTCTCTTCCTTTCTTATCTGCTTTAGTTTTATATTCCATATCTACCAGCATCTGAGATTTATTTAATTTCTACTATGAGTACTGAAACACTGACAAAGGGAACAGAGACATTCAGAAAACACCAGTTAAACAATTCACATTAACTTCCTTAATTATCCCTATTTTCTTTCTAGGTGTAAATAGATGGCATGTATATATTGGGCTTTGCTTTTGGAACATTACAAGCCAGAAAGGTTGCCATAGCAACCTCAGCCACCAATAACCTCCATGAGAAATGAATTCCCAATGGGTATGGAGACCTTGGCAGTTTACACAGCACTTTTAAGCTATAAGTGCACTCATTATTTATTACACTCATTTAATTAAGTGGGTCTGCTAATATTACTCTTATTTCCAAAAGACAAAACTTCTGCTCAAAGAGGTTAAAAGACTTGTCCAGGTTCATGTTAACAGGAAAGTGGCAGGCTCAGAATTCAAAGCCATGTCTCATGATTGTAAGAATCACATATTTTCCAGGGTCAGCCTAATTATTAGAAATAATAACATACCTATATTTACAGTAAATATTTTTAAAATATGGGACTTCTAGAATGAGCTGGCTGGATCTTTTCTTGTTGTTAAGGTAAATGTCAGGTGTGGAGCCCATGAGTTTGGGAGTACAAGCTCTGATTTAGAGTACAAGTGATGGCTCTGATTTGAGCAATTAGCCATGGTGATCACAACGACAGATAATCCTTTCAGATTCAATGATCCAAGCCAGCTACCCCTTGTCAATTACTCTAGTTCAGTCTCTGAGAAAAGGAAAATGCAACTTCTACTTCAAGATATAGTCAGGAAATGAGGAAATATTACCAGAGGAACAAATATGTAAGAGAAGATCATTGTTCCACATATGAATTAAGAATCATGGTTCATAGTATAAATAATCAATCAATACCTGTAAATCAGTGGTTCTCAACCCGGGGTATTTTGCCCCTCCTCCCACCCAGGGGACATTTGACCATGTCTGGAGACATTGTTGGCTGTCACAGCTGGAGGATGTTACCTGCATCAGGTAAGTAGAGGCCAAGGATGCTGTTAAATACCCCACAATACACAGGACAGCTCCCACAACAAAGAAGTATTTTAACTAAAATGCCTGTAGTGGGACTGTTAAGAAATTTTGCCATAGCTAATGCAAATAATGAGATTCTGATGCATTTAATTCTCCTATGAAAATGATTCTTGGGTTGCCTGAGTGGCTCAGTTAAGTGTCCAGCTCCTGATTTCAGCTCAGGTCATGAATGTGAGATCAAGCCCCACAGTGGGCTCTGCACTGGGTGTGGAGCCCTGCTTAAGGTTCTCTCTCCCTCCTTCTCTGCCTCTCTCCTCTGCTTGCTCTCTCTCTCTCAGAGAATCTTGTAATTGGTTTTTCTAAAATTTCTAAGATTTATGATTAAAAACTTTTTAAACACTTTCCTAAGTATTATGTGGCCATGACAGAAAAATTAGAAAATAAGAGTAAAGAAAAAAAATCAAGTCCCCTTAAATCCCACATCCTTGTGGTCAATACTATTAACTTTCTGATTTTGTCTTATAGACTTCACCTCACACAAATACTCACATAGTTACTGACATTCTGAGACAAACATACAATCATGTTATACTTTCCTATAATTTACCAATATATTATGAATAATCTCCTATGTCAGTAAATCATGATTTATCTCATTATTTTTAATGACTGACTAGTATTCAGTTTAGGGATGTAACAAATTATATTGATTAAACTTTACTTCTCAGATACTTAGATTAGGTCCATTTTTCTTGTTATAAACAATATTGTCATTAATATTCTTATACATAAATCTTGATGTAAATGTCTGTTTATTTTTAGCATATGGTAGAAAACAATTTTTAGGTCAAGGGAAATCTACAATTTTATTTGATATACATTGCTGCTTAACTTTGTAATATAAAGATTACACAGATTCACAAAGTCATAATTAAGTCCAGTGTAAACACACTTAATGACATGTAAAAATATCATTCTTTCAATTTCTGTCAAAAAAACAGATCTCATGATGGTCATATGTATATATGAATGAATGGGCTAAGTCCACATTCTTAAGTAATACATAATCAATTTGTAGATGTAATAAAGAGGTTGCTAAATTGCCATAATCTTCAATCTGTGGTCAATAAAGTAAAGAAGGCTGACTTTCATATATATATATATGTCCATTTAGGTACTTTTATAAAAAAAAGAGACATGCATGAAATCAAGAATTCAGTAGAACTCATAGCAGAAATTAAACAGAAAGAATATAATCATCTCAAAGCCCTAGAAAATACTGACAATTGTGCTGCATTTCCTATTGTTTATAGGATGGGGTTATTCGATTTTTTTTTTTTTTAATTTTAAAAGGGAGGTATATAGCTTCCTATGCTGGGAGATAGAGGAACACCCAGACCACTGGCATTTGGATTATACATAACAATGCTTTCAAGGAGAGAAAAAGAATACAAGGAAATTATCGAGGCTTATGTGTTACTTTGTGTATTCCAAAGCCAGAGGGAAAATGCCACTGTGGCAGGAAGCAAAAATGTTCTGCCATTCTCCTCCCCACCTCACCCCCAGCCACATTTAATTGGATGCTTTTTTTGTTGAATATTAGAAAGATATTTATGAAATGCAATTTAATACATTTGCTAAAAATTAACACAGAGATGGATTTTCAGCTAATTAACCTACTCTTTAAAAAAGGCAGTAGGGAAATGCTTGTTAATGTTTAAGCCATAAGATACACAAAAATGCAGGCAATATTTCATCGTGACACCCAGGAGACCCATGTGTGACACAATATAGAGTCTATGTGTATCTCACTCTCCACAGGAACTAATTTTGAAGCACCAGAATGCTGTGAATTGGCTGTAAAACAATGTTGAAGAAACTCAACATAGAACAGAAGGCACACTTTCCTTAGGAAGAATGCTGATAAAATTTTAATGAACTAACATGTTGTCATGGGGATTTGTTGCTATTCATTAATTCATTGTGCTGTTCCTCTATAGTTTTGCTGAAGTTGAGTGACAAATTGTCAAGTCGTTGTTCTGGTGGTTTACATTGCCTCATTGATACCCTAAATTTAGGGGGTAAATTCTCTTAGAGACTTACCCCATTGCACGTAGGGTTACACATTTTTTAGCATCATGTGCACTCGACTGTATTTCAAATGAAACTCCATCTCTAGGGTAGGCCTTTGACTCTGCAGAACAGTGAAAATAATCACAGAATGACTGACAGTGCTGGTCACAGATGGAGACTACCATAGGAGCCAGGGCTAGGGAAGGCTCTACCATACAAAATAGTCAACTGGCCACCTATGAATTAGGGTAAAAGTCTGAGTAGAAAAGAATAATTCAATCATAAAATCATAGAAAGCCAGTATTTGGAGGGACTGCAAAGTTGGTCTGTTTCATTTTGCAAATGAGAAACTGAGGAGGCCCACAGAGATAAAGCCTGGCCAAGGATGTGAATGGCAAAGCAAGGATTAGAAATGAAGTATTTTGACTTATATCAATTTTTTTTATCATGGTGCCTCCCTGTGTTTCTTCTCTTTTTCTTTTCACTCCCAATAGCTTTCATGTTTTCTCCTTGAAATTACTTTAATGGCAAAATAATGTGAAACAATAATATCCCTGGGGTATAGGATCACAGACAGAGGTGATCTGCCATGAGTTTTCATACTGCTTTTTAATGCACACAAATTCTATGCTATAAATGATCCATATTTGTGTTAATAGAATTTTCCAAGTCTTTGAGTAAAGTGGATATTCAGAGAAGATTTGGAAGAGTTGTCCAATATTTTACGCACCTCCTGGCTGCATACCTCCTCTGTAATAATCGGGTGAGGATAGTAGGCCAAAAGCAGTAAAAGCACAGATTCTGATGTAAGGAATGTGTGTGTCTTCATCATGGTCATCATTAAACAATATTGATAGGGTATGATTTCTGCTTCTGTGCCCTGGTGGAGGCCAGCTGAGAGAAGCCATACCATTCTGTGGCAACAGTGGCATTGAGAAGCAACCAGAGAGTAAAAAACAAAACAAAAAAGAAAAAAAAAACAGCCTGGCTTCAAATATTCGTGTTGTATTTGCAGACAGCCAAAGATGGCTGTGGATGAAGAGTCACTTTTTTTTTTTTTAATCCTGTTCTCCTCCCTTCCCCACCCCCAACTGTTTGAGGATATTAGTTTTATATAAATGTGTTAACTTCCAACTTTTGCAGGACACTGAGAGGACTCAAATTTGTAATATACAAGTTTTTTTTTTAATTTAAAAACTCACTATCAAACTTCACTAACATTTTTTATTCAAGTCCTTGTTATTCAATGTAGTCATTGGACCAATCAGCACCACCTGACATCTGCCAGAAATACAGAATCTCAGAACCTACCCTAGACTTACAGAATTTGCCTTTTAGTAAGATCCCCAAATGACTTCTTAAAGTTGAAGCAGCTCTGGACTACATCACAGAACACCAGTGTAGCATCCTTACATGTGGAGCTAATAAGACGTAGAACACATAACACAAAGACGCTAGGATCTTTCCTCTCTGCTCTTCCCAGCAGGCAAGAATAATTGCTATTATATTACATTGTACTTTTCTTAAAAAGCTTGTGTTGCTACAAAGATAAGGTTTTTTAACCAGGTATTATGTACATAATGAAAATATTTGCTATTCTTGACTTCCTCACAAGAAATGCAATGCTTGTTGAATCCGAATACATTTTTATTTGCTTATGGCTGTATTCCAGTAATAATAGCAGCTGACATTCACTGGAGGCTCTCTATGTACGAGCATTGCATGAAGGAAATGATGCACATTCCCTAATTGAATCCTCTCCATAACTCAAAGATGTGGGCAATCATTTGGGCAATCCTTCATTTTATAGAAGGAGAAATTAAAGCACAGAGGTTAAGTATCTGTATGATAATATAGCATATTTTGCATGAATTAAAATTGGAAACTGAACCCACAAATGTGAAATCTGCTATCCACCATATTAGTTTTTTATTGAGCCACTAGCACTGGGAAATAATACCTAGATTAAAACATAAATATTTCTGAGGTGCCTGGGTGGCTCAGTGGCTTCAGCTCCTGGACTTCAGCTGGGGTCATGATATCATGGTTTGTGAGTTCGAGCCCAGCATCCAGCTCTGCACCGAGAAAGCCTACTGCCCCTCCTTCACTTGTTCCCTATCTCTCTCAAAAATAAATAAACTTTAAAAAAAAAAACATTTTTAATGTTTATTTATTTTTGAGAGAGAGAGAAAGGGAATGTGAGTAGGGGAGGGATGGACAGACAGAGAAGGAGACACAAAATCTGAAGTAGGTTCCAGGCTCTGAGTTGTCTGCACAGAGCCCCATGTGGGCCTTAAACTAAGGAACCATGAGATCATGACCTGAGCCAAAGTGCATGTTAACAGACTGAGCCACGCAGACCCTCTAAGTAAAAATAAACCTTAAAAAATATAAATATTTCTTCTAATGTCCCCAATGCTATTCTTCAGCCATAACATCTTTCTATTTTTTTAGAAAACCTAATGAATAACTGATAATTACTAGTCTATTACACCTGCAGTAGCCTAAAAAGAAGCAATGAACAATATATTAAGGAGCTACGAAAACTCCTAATGCTAATTATTAACTTTATTTTTTTAATCTTTTTAAAAGATTTTATTTTTAAGTAATCTCTCCACCCAACAGGGGGCTCAAACTCACAATCGGATATCAAAAGCCACATGCTCCACCCACCAAGCCAGCCAGGAGACTCTTTTTTTTTTTATTAAGAGCTAATCATTTACTTTAAATGAGATTTGAAGTCCTCCCAGGAGATCAAAATTATTGATACTCTTTGCCTTATTTTACCTGAATCATAGCCATCCTAGAATGAAAATCAGAAATAAGTCTAAACTGAATCAGAAATAAGGGTTATCCCTTGCAGTCACATTGTATCATTTCCAATTTAACTAATATGAAACCCAACATTAGAGAATTACTTAAGTGAATTGTGCCATATTCATATATTAAAATATAACACTGTCAAAATTATATTTTCAAATAATTTTTTATAATATGGGAACATATTTATTAACTTAAAGAAAGTTGACTTAAAGAAAGTTATATATCAGGAAAAAAATATATATATTCTAAAAGTAGATTAGAATATACACATGAAAGTCTGCACTATGTTTGTATTTTTCTTTCTTCTTTATTGTTGAGTATGGTCCAAAATAAACAAGCATGATTTTATAAAAATCTTCATAATTTCTCAAAGCAGGAAAAATAAGTTCTGGATTCATTAAATTGCAAGAGCCAGTACGACTACTTATCGGAATTTCACAAAATGTATTTAAATTTCAAACTTTTTGTACTTTACAAAGCAAGAATTTTGATTCATTCAATATTTTCCTAAGTAAGGAGATGCAGATAAAAAGTCTCATTGGGTATAGCAATAAAACATGTATTTGAAAATCGATCCCAGGCTTGTGGTGGTTAATCACGGTCTGCCACTTAGTTTATGCACATAGCGGATATTTGATTTGATACATACATAAAAGACAGACTGCAAACTAGAGCAGAACAGAAAGCCATGTAGATTTTGGCTGATGTCAGTCAACAGTACCACTGGGCCCTATTTAAGAGCAGTTACAGATTTACAGCCTCATTATCATTTTCTCATTTATCATTTTCTCATTAAGTGACCATTGTCACTTAAAAGTTCCTTTTATTTCTTTTTTAAACTATTAATGATCAAGAATTTTCAAAAATACATTTCCCTTTGAAATTTTTGAATTTGAATGCATTTTTTTGTGATACATAAGGCACAATTTCACACCCCATATTTATATTCATTTCCATATTAATGGGACTCCTAGTAACTTTCAAAATTATTTCCATGAGCACACACATAATCCCCAGGCACGTAATATTTTTTCCCAAAGACCTTACAGTAAACATGAGGCAGGTGAGAAAACAAAAATCACTAACAATCAAATTAAGTCCAGGTGATCTAGCCATTTTCGACATAGAGTTATGTTCCAGAATCCTGTGTTAGGAAAACTTATACAAGCAGTCAAATCCTTGCTTTTTAAATTTAGACACGGAAGAATGTCCAAAGCAATGGACGACATTTCATCATGTGATTCCCATAATTAATTTGTTACGAGCCCCCACAAATAAAATAAATGTTGAATGACACAGACTTCTGTTGTCAAAAGCATCCCTCTCTCATTCCTGCCTCTCTGGCTCCTGACATTATTTCTTGGTTATTGGCTGACAGTTCAGTGCCTTGAGTGTTGCTCTCGCTGTAGGGTTAGCAGGATAATTGACAAACCATAGGGATCGGATCCCTGGATTAGGATGACCGGACTGTCAAAACAACCATGACATACTCTCACATCAGCTTCGACTGCAAGTCAAGGCTGTGAGGGAAACATTCACCCTGGCAGGGCCAGATGCGAAGTGTTTAGTTTAAAATATTTCCCACTGCACAGTATACCAGCAAGGAACAGGAACAATGTAATATCGTTTTAAAAATGAAATTTATGAAAAGATATAATCCAACAATAAAATTCACCAAAGTCACAGTTAACTCAAGAATTAATGTGAAATAAACATCCCAGAGGCTTATTTCATTCATGTGATGTTTCCTTTGAATTTTATAAAATGTCTTTAGCTTTTATTAGAAGAATGACACGTATTCGGGAAAAGTCTATCTGTACTGATAGAATGTATTTATGAAACATTATGTATGTATGTATTATGTATGCACAAAATCAAAGGGGAGTGTGGTAACAATCCGGTTTCATGCTGTATGTATAATTTTGTTTAAAAAATATCTTGTAAACTTTAAATCAAACTGATGCATGCAAGTAGTACACCACAAGTTGGGATATCAGTTAGGGGGGTTATATAATGTTTTATCTTAAGGGACACAGTTAAAAAAATGTTTCAAAAACTCTATCTAAATTTGCCACTTTAAACATTGTCTCTAGACTTTCAGAATTCTATCATAGATCTTTGAAATGACAGCTCAAGTGACATCTATTTATAATGCAGACATATTCTCTGTATGAAAACATAGATTGCAAAACCGTTAAGGGGAAATTAAAATGCAAATACAAAAAAGGGTTATTTACTTAGTTCTGTGCCAGCTAACACACGGGATATGGACACCTAGGATTAGAAAGATCCAATTATTTTTAAAATATAAAACTTAAAGAACTTATTCATGCACCACTTGGGTCTTGGAATATGATCAAAATAGTTTTGGAATAGTTAATCAGTATTTTTCCATCAGAGTCAAATTTTTCAAAACGTTAAAAAGAAAAAGCAAGAAGCATGAGTGAATATTATTTACTGACAGACACTTCAGTTTAACAAATAATGAAATGTTCAAAAACAAGGATTGGAATAAGATGACATTCAACTATCCATTTTTATCTTGGAAAACTGAGACTGTTTGAAAGGATCATTAACATTTGTGAATAAGGGAGAAAACATGAAATTTTATTAGTCCCAACCAAGTTGGTCTCATGTTTTCAGTACTATGCACCGAAATACCATTCTGGAACAAATTGTATGTATCCTCACATTTTTATGCATATTTTGCTTGTTTAAGAAAAAGAACTGAGTCTAGAGTTGGAAGTAATAAGGCAAATAGGATGGTCTGAAGGATGCAGTAAATTTTCAAAAATGTGTGACTGATAAATGCAATCTTAAAAACTATAAGCGATCAGGCACATTGTTTCACACGGGAGAATAACTGGTAGATTCCTATACCTCCAAGTGATCTTGTCTAGTGTGAGTTAAAAGAAGAAACACTGAATGAGTGTAAATTAATCTTCATGCTGTTACCATGAATTAAGCAGGGGAGGCATTAACACCACTGTTTTGAAGCAAGAAAATTATGAGGTTAAATGATCTTGATACATGGCAGAGCTAGGACATGAACCCAGTTTGTGTGACATACTTAGCTCCTTTTCCTAATACATAATAAAGAGGTGTCTCCTACACAGGAACATGGAAAC
The DNA here is from genome assembly GCA_017311185.1 of Proteles cristata cristata. Lineage (NCBI taxonomy): Eukaryota > Metazoa > Chordata > Mammalia > Carnivora > Hyaenidae > Proteles > Proteles cristata. The sequence goes on from JAESUZ010002822.1 coordinate 212,495, forward strand.
ACAATTCTGTTCTTATTGCCATTTTTCTTTATGTAGCCATGGTTTTTGTTCCATATACGAACTGTATTAAGACATTTCCAATAAATTATCGAAGAGCCAAATTCTCTCTCTTCTACTTGGTTGTGATCTTTGTCATGGAGATAAGAAAGCAACCAACCTATTCCCCGCACCACCTATTGCTTCCCCATTTAACACGTGAGCACTAGAAGTTTACAACTTGTTCAAGGCGATCCCAAGGTCACATAATTATAACAGAAAAAAGCTATGCAGAGTCTCCTTTCTGTTAAATCAGCTTGCTTGTCCATGAAATTTACAACATTTTTACCATTATCACAATATCATTATAATATTTTCTACGATGGGGTTCCAAATGTTCAATGTGTTGGATCAATTAAAATCCTAAACATTGATTAAGGAACTCTTCATTCTCAGGCAACACAATATATTTGGGAGGGGGGTAAGGTTTATTTATTTATTGAGAAAGAGAGTGTGCAGGCACAGGAAGGGGAAGAGAGAGAAGAAGAGAGAGAATCTGAAGCAGACTTAGTGCTGTCAGCACAGAGCCCCACACAGGGCTTGAACTGAAAAACCCGGAGATCATGACCTGAGCCAAAATCAAGAGTCAGAAGAAGCTTAACCAAGTGAGTCACACATGCACCCCACAACATTATATTTTAATCATTAAAGGACATAAGCAGTTATTCAGCCTTTTACATTCTTCAGCGCTAACCTATGGTTGAGAGTTCACACCTATGTTACTTCTAGTGTGTGCCCAACAGACATAACAGACATATTCCATAAGGTTACTTTCCATCATTTCCTTTAGTTGATCATAAGGCTAAGAAATTTTTTATTACACTGTGAAAATTTTCTTAATTAGTAGGATATTCCAAAATCAAAATTCAGTAGCCCCCCTAAAGATATCAAATAGAAGTCATTACAACAAGGTATAAAACACATGATAACATAGTGGTATTTTTCCCTCTGGCAAGTAATTGATTCATTGGAAGAGGGAGTTTTGCTATGTGCCTATACAGTAAATGAAATTGTTGTTCATCCTTACTGAAACTGACTTTCCAGTGAAGACAAGTAAAAAAAACAAATGTATGAACTACTAATTCAAATTAACATATCACAAATATGGCACTGATACAGAAAACAAAGTAAGAATTTTTAATAGATGGGGCTCCCGGGTGGCTTAGTCAGTTAAGCGTCCGACTTTCGCTCAGGTCACGATCTCTCGGTTCATGGGTTCGAGCCCCGCGTCGGGCTCTGTGCTGACTGCCAGCTCAGATCCTGGAGCCTGTTTCAGAGTCTGTGTCTCCCTCTCTCTCTGACCCTCCCCTGCTCATGCTGTCTCTCTCTCTTTCCTATAAATTAAAAAAAAAAAAAAGAATTTTTAATAGCTTGAACAAAAAGGAAATTATTTTCCTGTGCTATTGAAAAACTTTTTTCAGGAGCACCTGGGTGGCTCAGTCAGTTAAGCATCCAACTCCTGATCTTGCCTCAGGTCATGATCTCAAGTTCATGGGATCAAGCCCCACATTGGGCTGTACACTGACACGTGGAGCCTACTTGGGATTCTCTCTCTTTGCCACCCCCCCCCACTCATGCTCACATTCTCTCTCTCTCAAAATAAATAAATAAACATTAAAAAAAAAAAACCTCTTTTCAGCTATTTATATGTCCTGAACTTGATCTTTACCACAATAGTTTCAGACGGCAAAAAGACTGGGAAGAGAAAGAAACCTGAGGAAGGAAATTATAAAACAGTTAAGATACCAAGAGGTCAATAAAAAAACAAAAGATACATTACATATTTAAATCTAGAAAAATACCCTATGAGCACCTGGGTGGCTCAGTAAGTTAAGCGTCTGACTTTGGCTCAGTCATGATCTCACGGTTTGCGGGTTTGAACCCCACATCAGGCTCTGTGCTGACAGGTAGCTCAGAGCCTGTAGCCTATTTCAGATTCTGTATCTCCTTCTCTCTCTAACCCTCCTCTGCTCACACTGTCTCTCTCAGAAATAAATAAAACATTAAAAAAATAAATAAATCTAGAAAAGTACCCTAAAGAGCAAAATTGATCTCTTAATTTAAAGCAACTATTAAATCCCTTAACAAAGAGTCCAAAAGAGAGGCATCTGAGTGGCTGAGTCCATTAAGCATCTAACTCTTGATCTCTCAGTTCAGGTCTTGATCTCAGGGTTGTGAGTCCAAGCCCCACATTGGGCTCTGTGCTTGGCATGAAGACTACTTTATTTTTTTAATGTTTACTTATTTTTGAAAGAGAGACAGTGTGAGTGGGCAAAGGACAGAGGCCGCTGTGGGTCTCAAACCTGGGAACAGTGAGATCATGACCTAGGCTGAAGATGAACACTTAACTGACTGAGCCACCAAGGTTCCCCTGAAGACTACTTAAAAAAATAATCCACAGAGATTGAATGACTTTTATATAGTCAAAAATTGTAATTTTGAGCTGGCAACAACCAGGTGTCTAGATTTATTTCTCAACACCTCCCAGAAGAAAAGAGCAATGGAAAAATACAACTCCAGCACAGTGGAAAATGCAGGCCATTAAGAAAAGGTTATGAGAATGGCCCACATCATCTCTTTGCCAGCTCTTCCTCCCTATTTCCTATTCCTTCCAGTTCCTCCAGTGAAGTACTGCAGAAGAGGAAGAGTGAATGGAAGGGGCAGAGGAATGTCAGGGGAGAGGAGGGTGGTAAAGGATGGAGTCTGAACACCACAGGGACAGATTGGCTTCATGTAGTCCTAGGCTGAATCTACACACTGTAAATTTATACACTGCAAACACACAAATACATACAGTTGACCTTTGAACAACTCAATGCTTAGGGACACCAATCCTCCCCACCACCAGTAGAAAAATCTGCATATAATTTTGTACTCACCCAAAACCTAACCACTAATAGTCTAACTACTAAGTCTTACCAATAACAAACAGTTGATTAATATGTACATATTTTGTTGTATACTGTATTCTTACAGTAAGCTAGAGAAAAAAGTGTTATAAGAAAATCATGGGCCACCTGGGTTGCTCAGTCAGTTGAGTGCCTGACTCTTGATTTCGGTTCAGGTCATGATCTCATGGGTTCATGAGTCCAAATCCCACATCATACTCCACACTGATGGTGCAGAGCCTGCTTGGAATTCGCTCTCTCTACTTCTCTCTCTGACCCTGCCCACTCTCTCTCTCTCAGAATAAATAAATTAAAAAAAAAAGATTTTTTAAAAAAAATTTAAAAAAGAAGAAAATCATAAGGAAGAGAAAATATATTTATAGTATTGTATTTATAGAAAAATTTATATAACATTGGACCCATGCAGTTCAAACACATGTTAATCATTTCACAGTCAACTATATAGATCAATGGATATCTATATCTATGTGCTTATATATGTAAATATAAATGTATATACACACATATCCTATTTAGGGAGACATACACACATACATACATACATTTTAGAGAAAATTCTTTTACTCAGATACTACTATTATCATTTATGGGCATTATCCCTTGGGTGTAAAACAAATATTATGTTGCCATAGCAGGTATACATACAAAACATTTAGAATTTCTCAAGTTGGTGTATGTGTATTTTAAAAGAATCCTAAGCAAAAAATTCAAATAAGCTTCAACTTTTACAGCCTGGAAATGGATATAGAGTCAGAAAGTTAGCACTAAAATGCCTGAGGGGGCAAACAGTTGTTTAATGAGGACAAATGGAATAAAATTAAAATGCAGCCTAATAAAATAACTTCTAAATGTAATGTTACTTCAGTCGTGTGGCTCAAATATTTTTGCTCAAAGGTACATAAGTTTAATCTTAGTAAAATAAAAATATAAAATGAAAGACAAGAAGAAAAACAGTAAAGAATCCCTAGCCATCATATTATAGAAAAAAGGGAATAGAAAAATACAAATAAGATTATAATAACAAGATTATTATTGTAATATCTCATCAACCCCAATGAAAGTTTCTCATACAAAATTATGATGCTTAAGATCCCAAAGAGGTCTGGGTATAAGCCTCACAAGGAAAAAAATACAACTCTTGTTTGTGAGGAGCGTTTTGATGCAGATTTTTTTTTTTAATGGTTCATTGGCTTCAAGGCTGATTAGAATTCTCTAGACCAAAGCCCTACAATTATTGTTTGATATTAGTTGAAATATGCACAAGCTAGGCCCCAGTAGTCTTTAAATATCACTGAGTGTCCCAGAAAGCCAAGACTACCCTATTATCTTCCAGGTCATCCAAACTGGACTCTGGGATACCAAAGAAAAGCCAGAAAAGTCAAAGAATTCAAGAGAATCTGGTCACATACATTAATCAGCATATAGGCATATTAAGTATATTTTTAAAATTTTTTAATGTTTATTCATTTTTGAAACACAGAGACAGACAGAGCACAAGTGGGGGAAGGGCAGAAGAGAGGGAGACACAGAGTCTGAAGCAGTCACTAGGCTCTGAGCTGTCAGCATAGAGCCCGATGTAGGGCTTGAACCCACGAACTGCGAGATCATGACCTAAGCCGAAGTCAGATGCCTGGCTGACTGAGCCACCCAGGTGCCTCTACGAGGTATATTTTATTTTTTTATTTTTTTTTCAAACGTTTTATTTATTTCTAGGAGAGAGAGAGAGAGAGAGAGACAGCGTGCGCAGGGGAGGGTCAGAGAGAGAGGGAGTCACAGACTGAAATAGGCTCCAGGCTCTGAGCTGGCAGTCAGCACAGAGCCCGACGCGGGGCTCGAACCCACAAACCACGAGATCATGACCTAAGCAAAAGTTGGACGCTTAACCGACTAAGCCACCCAGGCGCCCCGACGAGGTATATTTTAAAATCATATTATATAACCACTCCTAAGGAACTAGTTGCCAATAGTTTTATAAAGGGGCCATTGCAATATGGGACATTTAATCAAGGGGCTAAGCCCAGCCTCTCTGCCATAGTCAGTTGATGAGACCACCTACAGAGGAAAGCCTGTTCCTTCCCCCACGCAGTACACACATTTGCCAAGATCTTGCAGCTTGTATTTAGAAGACTTCATGAGCCTGAGAAAGATGTGTGATTGTTCTACACACCCATGTCATAGCCCAGTGGTGGTACCATGGGTCTGTCTGACCACACAGCCCTGGGAAAGTATCCAGGTATCTTCTACACTGACCAGGCATGGCCTCTCCTGCCACCAGCAGCTCCTGTTTCCTGACCACAAATGGCACACTCATAGCCCATTTCTCTGAGATGTATGTGTCAACCCAGCGTTGAACAGTTTCTTATCAACCCAAACTCAAAGCAGCCACTATTCTTAATGAACTTAGAGTCTGTATGTTAACATGGGTAGATTTCAAAAATATTTTTGATCAAATAAACAATCAAGTGGTAAAAATCACTAGAGGATAACTATTGTACAAAAATACATAAATAAAAATTAAAAACCAAAGAAAGTGGGCAGAAGATATGAACAGACATTTCTCCAAAGAGGATATCCAGATGACCAACAGACACATGACATGATGCTCAGCATCCCTCCTCATCAGGGAAATACACATCGAAATCACACTGAGATACCACCTCACACCAGTCAGAGTGGCGAAAATGAACAAATCAGGGGACTCTAGATGCTGGCAAGGGTGTAGAGAAATGGGCACCCTCCTACACTGCTGGTGGGAATGTCAACTGGTGCAGCCCCTCTGGAAAACAGTGTGGAGGTTCCTCAAAAAATTAACAGTAGAACTCCCCAATGACCCAGAAATAGCACTGCTAGGAATTTACCCAAGGGATACAGGAGTGTTGATGCACAGGGATACATGGACCCCAATGTTCATAGCAGCACTCTCCACAATAGCCAAAACATGGAAAGAACGTAAGTGTCCATCAACAGATGAATGGATCAAGAAGATGTAGGTTACCTATACAATGGAATACTACATGACAATGAGAAAGAATGAAATCTGGCCATGTGTAGCAACCTGGATGGAAATTGAGGGTGTTATGCTGAGCGAAATAAGTCAGGCAGAGAAGGACAGATACCATATGTTTGCACATATAGGCGGATTAGGAGGAATTTAACAGAGGACCGTGGGGGAGAAGGGGAAAAATAGTTGGGGAGAGGGAGGGAGGCAAACCATGAGAGACTCTTGAATGCTGAGAACAAACTGAGGGCTGATGGGGGTGGGGAGAGGGGAAGGGGGATGATGGGCTTGGAGGAGGGCACTTGTGGGGATGAGCACTGGGTGTTATATGGAAACCAACTTGACAATAAACTATTTTAAAAAAAGAAAAAAACAAAACAAAACAAAAACAAAGAAAGAGAGAGGAGTGGGACCAGGGAAGATTCACAGGAAGATTTCAAATTACAATGTGTCCGAGAGGGAGGGCAAGATGGCGGAGAAGTAAGGAGCTCCGTACTTGCACTCGCGCCCATACATCACACAGAAAAGATCTGAAGCCATTGGAAACCTTACAAAACCTGAGAGACTAGGAGAAAAAGGATGCAGAATCCACTGAGAGAGCCTTCTAATGTGAGTGTGAACCGGGGAAGATAAAATCGGGCCGGGATCGGAGACTCCAGGGTGGGAGGCGATCCCCCTCTACCCTCTACAGGGAGTGAGAGGGGAAAAGGAGAGAGTCCGAAATAGAAAAACCTCCGCTTGGGAGGGGGGGGGAAAAACCTCTGCTCGGTGCATAGAAAGACCGTACTTGCCAAATACCTGCACACCAGGTCCCCTCACGCCAACTGGTCCTGGGGGAGGCTGAGCACACAAACTGGTTCTTTGTGCCTCACCTGGAGGTTGCATTTCAGAGCAGCGGGGCGCCTGCCGCCATTGTAGCTCCAGGGCGCTGGGACCCCTGAAAGAGCTGCGCTGACACCGGCCACCGCGCTCCTAGCTGGCTGGAACTCGAGAGGGACGGCAAAGAGCTAAAAACTGGGAAATTTGCCTGTGAGTTCGTGTTTCGGGTTACGAGCCATAGAGGGACCCGGTTTTCCTCACTCCCGCGGGCTCAGGCTACACAGACCCAGCAGGCAAGCCCCCACGCATGCGCGACAGCTGGGCCCAGAGAAGGAAGCTGCGATTCTGACTCCGCCCCCAGAGCTCAGCAGGGAGCCTGGAATAGCCCGAGGGGTTTGCTTGGGAAGCTGTGTATAAGGCAATTTCAGCGGGGCTCGCGGACTGGGATTTGGAGATTGGAACTGGCCTGGGTTGAAGAGTGCAACCAACTTCGGCTGTGTCCCCGGAACCGGGAGTTGACACGCCAAGAAAAAGCAAGCGGCAGCGCGAGGTTCAAGAAGGGACTGGAGCACCATCACTCTCCTCCCCACAACCGCCAAGGCAGAACCCCCGCCTGAGGCATCGGATCATGCTACGCCCATCCCTGCCTGAGAGGTGCCCTCCTCCCTTTCTTTTTTTTCTCTTTCTTTTTTCCTTTTTTTGTTTTTCCTTCTTTCTTTTTTTTCCCTTTCTTTTCTCTTTCTTTTTTTCTTCTTCTTTCTCTTTTCTCGCTTTTTTCCCCAAAACATTGACCTGATTAACTCTGGTCGCCAGCTTGCTTAAACAATCACAACAAGTCCATTCTGTAAATGTAAATTCTACACCTACCGACTTTTTCAGCTATTTCTCTCAGGAGTAATTAGACTATATAGTTTCTCTGGATAATTCCAGCATCCTTCTCTCACCTATCCAACCATATTCTACCCTTTATCTCTTTGAAAAAGCTTCTTATCCCTTCTGCCTGTTCATTCTATTTCCAAATCTGCCTTGTCTCGCCCTGCCTTCTCTCTTTTTCTCTATGCTCTTCAACCAGCACTGCATACACACAGCTATTTAACTGTAGCTGGGAAATCCAGGTATATGCTTTAAACCGTTCTTTGTCCATCGGTTTTCTTCTTTTTTCCTTTTCTTTTCCGCTTTTTGACCCTTTTATGTATTTTAGGCTCCCTATTATTCGCCCTCCCTCCTCCGTCTTTTCTCTTAACTTTTTCGTTTTCCCTCTCGCTTTGCATGTCAGTTGAATTAGCCTGTGCGTTTGTGTGCTCCTGCTCCCTGTGTGTTTGTCTGTCTGCTTTCTTTTCCAGGGCTACTTCAAGAAACAAGCTAGAGTACACAAGGTGAAGAGTCCCAAATATCACTAGGAATAGGAAAATAAAATAACTAAGGTCTCAACAAG